>JBBPJU010000143.1:0-37378 GCA_038088875.1 Austroboletus festivus | reverse complement strand
GCCAGCATCTGTTCTGGGGAGGAGAGGCAGAAGGAGCCACTTGGGGAGAGGAACCTCTGGGAGACTTCGTCCCCGGATGGTGGAACATCCAGGCTCCACCCATAGGCCTGGAGAAGACCACACCCGTGCCAGAGTGGCCCACGGATCCCACATGGATGTGACGCATCCATGCCCTAGGATAAGATTATTGATACGGAATGCAGTACGCAGAGTCCGATGGACCTAGCGATGATGTGATCCACGTATCCGAGATGTGGGCAGCGGCATATGAGGGTGGCTAGAATGTTCTCCCGGGCGCGAGTTCCGAGGTCATAGAGGACGTAACGGACGTTGAGACAATGTCTCAGTAGAACTCTCTCGATGAGCGAAGAACCTTCCGCACTCAAAGGTACAGCTGACTCCACGTTGGATTGCATAGAATCTAACTAAGGATCATGACTAAAGTACAGGGGCGCTTATATAGAGTTTCGGAAGTATTAGGTAATGCTTCCAATCTGGGAAGGATAGGGCTTGCCGTAAGGAGAGGCAATGAAAGGGGTAAGTGTCCGGTCGGATCCATCAGTGATGGGATTGTGTCATAAAGGCCGTAATTAACGGAATGCACTGCCTATGGATAAAGGGGAAGGAAGGGCAGTGCATCAGGATCTTCCAGGGAAACCCCTGGGATATCCCCTAAAGGATCGTAAAAGGAGATATGAGATCTATCGGGAATAAGAAGGGTAATACCTAATCCGGCGGATGCTGTGTGGAGTGGATATGGGTGGAGAAGGTAACTGTCAAGACTATGGAATAGATCAAATATCTCGAAGAAGATCAGCGAAAATAAATAAAGGATTAATCGAACCAAAAGGGGAACATATTCTCTCGTCGGCGCACATAATCGTACAACTCCTGGGCGTCCCAGGTGAACCACTCCTCGTTCCCCGGGGAAACGTTCTCCTGATTGTCCAGCAACGGAGAAGAGGCGTTCCAGTGATCTAAGAACTCCCCCCAAGCTAAGGAGCTGGAGAAGTCCACTCTCATGTCTGTGAAATGTCCTGAAGAAGAAGAAAAAGATGGAGCGTCGAGCTCCTCCGGGTACGGTGTAGGCGGCCTCCGCCATCGTTCTGTAACAATTATACAAACGTTATCTCTGTTATCTTTCCTTATCTTTCCAGGACTCTTTTCTATTACAATCGCACCACTACACCTGTGCGATCCCCATTTCCCCCACCTATGCTTATCTTGTTTCCCCTTTGCCCAGAGGACAGTCCCCCCCTTACCCATGATTGCTTCTTATGATTATGGCAGTTCCCCTAAACCCTATAAATATGACTGCCTTGTAAAGTAGCTCCTTAACTAGATCTACATTTAATCTATGTGGTATTTGGTTCTCCTGCTATCTCTAAGTGAGGGCCGCAGTCAACGACTTCTCCACTATCCTGGATTTCCATCAGTCTCCTGTCTACTGTTGAGTGACAGCTGAACAACAGAAAGGGGTCAATTGTGCCTCCGATCTATATCTGTAGATCATGTCACACTTCCAGTGCTCAAAACATGCCCATTTTTGAGCATTTGGCCCTCTTTGAGCATTAGGGTGTGCCATCCAGTGAGGTGGATTTTTTCCACATTAGAAGTGTTGGTTTATTCCATATAAGGAAGATTCCCCAATTTCTTTACTTCTTTTTTTTAATGAATCTTCTTGAGGGTGTCTTCTAGATGCATGGCATCTGTCTGATCACTCAATTTGATTCAGATAGATTGTTACAATGGCACTTTTCCAAGCCTTCATTTTCCTTTTTTAAAAAATTCTCACAATCATGTGCTGGTCATGTGAATCTCATGACTATTTAACTTCAAGTCTTACTCTAAGCACTATGGATTGTTAGTCAATCCTTAATACTCAAGACTTAGTATTTTTCTGCATCCATGGGAAATACTTACCATATTTATCCTTAGAAGGGGGATTCCTCTAATGATCCCAATTACGCAAAGTCACAACATGTATTGACCACATGTTTACCTCACCTATGTCTCATGTGTATAGCATGCTGCCACATCCATTTCACAGAAGCATTGATTGCTTCTCACCTCATTGAACATGCATATTGAACATGCACAAACCTCAAGTATTTAATTATCACAGGCTTCTCTTCCAGAAGTTCTTATCTATACCTGCTGGTAAACATATGCTTTTCATTCCCTTTTATATTTCATATCAAGGATCTAACCCTATTGGTGGATATGATCCATCTTATCTATGACTCACCTTGACTCTAGATGGGTACAGGATATATGTATTGCCATACACTGGTTTGCACTGGTTTCATTTGATATTTATTATCAAACCCCTATGATTGGCTGCCACAAGTGATGCCACTTTTATTTCTCTCTATTATATTGATATATTTTAAGATTCATAGATATTTACAAATATCTTAATACTTTAGAGTATTCCTATTGGATGTTCCTGTTTAGGCTAGACCAAACATGTACATACAGTAGGATAGTATATAAAGGCCAGAAAACAATGCTGATATCCCCAGTTCTATTCTCTTGGAGTCTCCCCTTTAAGAATCTACTAAGTAAAGGCCCAAATGGTATAAGAACTTCTTCCCTCTAATCCCTATAGCTCTGGTAGCTGATAGTGGCTCTGGTTGGTTGGTTAAAGATACAACTCTTTTAGGTTGTTTCATAGATAGTAGGTGCCTTATCCAGAAGGTATAAACTTCTTTTTTTAAATAGGAATATCAAATTCCATATAGAAAGGCTTTCGGATAACCTCTGGCTTGGACCCTTATTCTTCTTAAGGGAATTCCTCAGGTGAAAACTCTTTTTTGGGCATTCAACACCTATGGTGCTTCTTTTTTTAAATATCATCTATAATAAATCAGCCTTTTCTAATTCATTTGTTTTGATATGTTCTAAGAAGTCTTGCTTCTTGAACATGTCACGCTTCATACTTTCTTAGATATATCTTTCTAGGGTAAAGGTTCTTGAGGTAGTTTAAGATCATCTTGGACCAAAACTGTTATGATCTCTGATCAAGATTACCTTGGTCACAGGAAGGACTGCTTCTGTACTACTTGCTGGTTATGAATGGGGAATGATTATGATGTGAATAAGCTAGATCCACATTTGGAGGAGGAACCAGCCTGGCCACAGGCTGATGAGTGGATGGAGTAGTGGGTCAAAAGTCAAATAATGAACCCTTTATTTTTCCTCTGATATCCAAAAGTTGAGTTCTGATTTCCATCTCAGTATTGGGGACATTTTAGATTGTTGATCTCCTTCAGATCTTTTATCAATGACCTTTCTGTTGATGTACCATTACTTTAGCTCTCCTCATAGAGGCCTCATGTTTCTATCTTCCATTTCTTCTATCCTGTACATTAGGCATCACCAGCTCCTTTTCATTTACTGTTACAATCTCGGATTGAGATTACCTAGGACATAGGAAGGATTGTTTCTGCACCACATGCTGGTTATGGATGGAGAATGGATACAACATCGATGAGTTAGACCTGCCATTGAAGGAGGAACCTGCCTGGCCCCAGGCAGATAAGTGAATGGAATAGTAGGTGGAAAGTTGGACAACAGACCCCTTTACTTTTCCATTGATACCCAAAAGCTGAGCTCCTATTTCCACCTTAGTATTGGGGATATTTTAGGTTGTTGATCTATTTCAGATCTTTTATCAATGACCTCTCCATTGATGTACCATTACTTCGGCTCTCCTGATAGAGGCCTCATTGTCTTATCTCTCATTTCCTCTATCCAGTATGTCAGGCATCACCAGCCCCTTTTCATTTACCTTATCTTCAGACTACCTCATTCCTTTGCCTCATGTGAAGTGCAGCACTTGTAGATCTTGATCTACACTGCCTATTCCTTTCCATATAGAATCTATACCTTAGGGGATCACTATAAATATGGTAGCCATCTATATATGTAGCCTCAGCTAGATCTTTGTAATCACAAGTGCAGTATCTAGTTTTCTCAGTATGAAAGAGTCACTGCAGCAAATCCACTTAGGATCTCTATTAGTCTTCACACTACTAGCAAGTGTGCACTGCAATAAAGGATCAGACTAGGTGCTACACTTGTCCAGCATAACATTAGATCTAGCTGAACTATTGCCCCTTGTATCACCAAGAAGGGTACTCACCAATAGGCAAGGTTTTGTCCAGAAGATATACCATACTGGTGGTCTCTGACTTGGACTCCCACCCACAAGATGACCAAGCTGAGGCCATCAGAAACTCCCCAGTTCCTACTCGATATTTTCACATCCCCAGAAGAAGCGGAACTTTTGGGACATCTCATCCACCCCTCTCTAGTCGACAACCAATGCATCGCCACCCTTCTGCATCAGAACCTGTCCCTCCAATCCCTACTATTGAGACTGTCTTCGCCTGAAGGAGTCCATCTCCTATACCTGTTAAACTACCACCTGTATCTGTGGATACTTCAAAAAGGGAGCCAGAGTCTCACAAGAGCAGACCACCCACCTCAGAACCAGAACCAATTCAAGTAGAAGTTGAAGAAGAAGACTTTACCCTCAGAATACCTGTACTCCCCAAAAATGAACCAACCAGAATGTCCACAGCCAAAGAACTCTGAGCTGGATGCCCAGTGGACTTCTCAGGGAAAGCAGAGGATGCCAAATGGTGGATCCTATCCATGACTGCATTCTTCACCTTGAACGAAGATATCTACAACACTGACAAAAAGAAAATCCTGACCACCCTGAACAAGATGAGTAAGGGATGAGGAAGAATATATGCCAAAGGATGGTATATCACTTACGACTCAAAAACGAATGCAGAAAAGATGAAGTATAAATGGGAAGATTTCACCATAGAATTCTCAAACTCATTTGTATCTGAAGAATCTCACAAGGATAGCCAAAGAAAGCTAACCCAGATGCATATGAAGCGAGGACCATCCACCATGGCTAACCTACAAGAATGTCAGAACCATACCTCTCTACCTCATACCCTAGGCCTGATGGGGCCTCTAGAGCTCATTCAGGAGTTCTGGGGGTTGTCCGGTCTAGGAGGTTGGGAACTCAGGATAACTCCTGTGATGTCTGGAGGTATCTTGACAACTCCAGAGGAGGAGCACAGGGAGTTGAGGGGAAGAACAAGGGAGTGACCAGGGAGTGACCAGGGAGTGGGCCGGAGGTCCAAGAGATGGAGATGAGATGGAGTATGAAGCAGGGGGGGTGTGGAATCAGCGCAGGACTTATGTGTCGCACCCTTGCAGATTCACGTTCCACATATTTAGGATTGGGGGTAAGGAGGACACAGGGTCAGAGGTAGGTCATGTGACCAGGGGTAATGATGAAGTTTGATTCAACTCCGGGGAGTGCCCGAAGGCAACTCCCACAGGAGAGCAAACAAGGTCTGGAGAATGAAGGAGCAGATGACCAGAGGAGTTGGAAGCCTAATGTGCTCAGGGTATAAGGTGAGGGGTCGTATTTCTAGTTGATATTCGTACTACAGATCATACAGGAGATATCCGAACTTATATACGAGACAGACAAGTATGTATGGGGAAAAGTCCAGAGATGGGGAGAGGAGAAGCCAGAGGCAGTGATATGGCTATGTAGGAGTTAAGGAACATATCCTGGAGTCAGAGGACTTCCAAGGATAAGCGAGGTACTAATATATAAAGGGAACAAGGAGAGAGCATAGGAAATGCTACTGGATGCTCACTATAGCCGGAGCTGTGCTACACATGGACTGTGGGAATTCCAAAGGTTCTGGGAAGGACTGGGATTGGAGTATGTCTGATTAGGGTCCCAATTGGAGTTGGACTGGATTGGTCATTGGAACATCGGAGTATGACCGGAGATGGTCAGGGATGATGGACAGGGGTCGGGATGAGGGCAGAGGCCAGGAGGCAAGTCAGGGAGATGGATGGGAGTCAGGAGACATGGATATAACAAAGAATATATATAGGACTTCCAGTTAGAAGCTGCCAACTCCAAGGAGAAAAGCGAAGGGGCATTATGCAAATGGTTTGTCAAAGGACTAAACTTTGACATCTCCTCTCCTATAGTACTCCAAGGGGAGCCAGACACCCTAAAGTCCTGGATTGACAAGTCATTCACCAGGATAAGACAAATCAAAAGAGAAAGAGATCTTAGAGGAAATTGTATCTCTTACTCTGAAGGAGGAAATAGAGGAGAAAGAAGCCATAATCCAAATGCTATGGATGTGGATGCCATTAGACTTACCCCAGTAGAAAAAGCAAAACATATCAGGGAAAATAGTTGCTTCATATGCCATCAGATTGGCTGTTCTGCTAGGAAACACCTGAGAGATCACCCTCAAGGTCAAAACCAGGGATAGAGAAATAGCCAAGAAACTCAAATGAAACCACAGGAGAAAATCAGGGAGGTAAAAGAAGAGCCCACTGGAGTAGCCGATGAATACATAAAAAAGCTCACTAACAAAAAGAAGGTTAATCAGGACAATCTTCTAAGGGTGCTAAAACAGGTGTATGATGAAGACTATATGCCTATGGAGGTAGATGATGAAGAGAAAGAGGAAACAGTCGCCAAGGTGGAAGTCCAGTCCACATTCTCTAAAGAAATGATTGCTTGAATTGCCAAAGTAAAGGGTTTTTAAGAAGGGGGTGTGCTATTGTGTCATGACTCCCCAGACTTCCATCTGTATTAGTATCCAAAGATCCCGATGCAATCCAAATCCTGATTTTTGTACACGATCTAGACAGAAGAACCAGGATCAAAACTTGAGCCCTAGTAGACTGTGGAGCTACCAACTGCTTCATAGACCTAACCTTTGCCAAATGACATGGACTCCCCTTAGAACAACTCAAACAACCCAGAAACACTATAAACACTGATGGAACAAAGAACACTGGAGGAGAGATACGTTATAAAACTACTATGGAAATTGAAATAGGAGGAAGAAAAGAGAGAAGAACCTTCCTCATCATTGGATGCAGTAAGACAGATGTCATATTAGGAATAACTTGGCTAAAACAAGTAAACCCAGACATCAATTGGGCAACTGGACAACTGTCTATTCCAGAAAGAACCCCTGTAAAAAAAGACAATACTGAACCCCAATGATACTTAGTCAAATATCTCTCTTGCGACCTAACTCATCCAAATGAAGAAGTAGTAATCCAACACAGTGGAGATGATGAAGACTTTGAAGAAATCAGAAAAACAACTATATCCACTGAGCTAGCAATAAATGAAGAGAAAAAGGAGGTAAAACTCCCAGAAAAATTTAAAGAATATGAAAAAGTGTTCTCCAAAGAAGCCACTCATAAAGTCCCACCATCCCAACTCTACGATCATCGAATCGACTTGGATGACTCTTTTACTCTGAAATGAGCTAAAAACTACCCTCTAAACCCCACTGAGAGTGAGGCATGTAGAAAATCTCTGGATGAACAACTAGCAGCAGGAAAAATACAACCATCTCAATCTCCCCAAGCCTCCCCTTTCTTCTTCATAGATAAGAAAGATGGGAAACTCAGACCCTGTCAAGATTACCATTACCTCAATTCCCACACCATCAAAAATGCCTACCCACTACCATTAATATCTGACCTGGTGGATAAAGTCAAAGGATCAAAAGTGTTTACCAAGATGGACATAAGGTGGGGGTATAACAATGTGCTGATCAGACCAGAGGACAGATGGAAAGCTGCCTTTATCACTCCATTTGGACTGTTGGATTATGCAACTCCCCTGCCACCTTCCAAGCACTAATGGATGATATTTTTGCCAACTATATCGCTCAAGGATGGCTCATCATCTACATGGATGACCTCTTAATCCACTCCCCTTCTCAAGAACTACAAGACAAATGAACCCAGAAAGTACTCCAGTGAATGATGGAATATGAACTATATCTCAAGCTGGAGAAGTGTACCTTTAATGCCTCAAAAGTAGACTATCTAGAGATGATCATCTCGGAAGATGAACTATCCATGGATTCCCCCAAATTAAAAGCCATAGAAGGATGGCTTCCCTCAACTACAGTAAAAGAAACTCGATCCTTTCTAGGGTTCTATAATTTCTACAGGAAGTTCATCCCCAGGTTTTCCAATATCTATCGACCCCTAGTGGCCCTCACCACTAAGAATCAACCCTGGCAATGGACGAATAAAGAAAACGATGCATTCCTCACCTTAAAGAAACACTTCTCCTCCCATTCTATCTTATCAATCCCTGATCAAAGAAAACCCTTCTATGTTATGACCGATGCCTCCTTAGGAGCCACAGGAGGAATTCTCATGCAGAAGGATGGAAATGAAGATCTTCATCCCTGTGCATACAGATCCTCCACTCTTTCCCCAGCAGAATAAAACTACGACATCTATGACAAGGAACTTTTGGGGGTCATTCATGCCCTCAAGGACTGGAGACATTATCTATGGGGGATGGAAAATCAAGTAACTATCCTTACTGACCACAAAAACCTATTATATTTTAAAGAACCAAGAAAACTCACCAGACAACATGCCAGATGGCAACTATTTTTACAAGACTACAATCTTACTTTTCACCATATACCAGGAAAAGATTTGTTTCCTGCTGACGCTCTATCCAGAAAAGACCTCCCCCCTACAACTGATGACAACACCAACTTTCTACTCCTACCAGATGACCTATTTTCCAGAAAAATCAACCTCGCCCTTCAGGAAAAAATAACTGCCTCTACCCCATCCAATCTCCTAGTACTGAAAGCCCTACAACATCTCAATGATGGTGTCACCCTCCCCTTACCCTGCTCCTCCCCCCACAACTGGTCATATGAAAATGGGAAATTATACTATCAAAATTGTCTATATTCCTGAATCTGCTCACCACTCTCTCCTCCACTCCCTCCACCACTCCACCACTGGGGGGCACAGTGGCCAGTACAAAACCATCCAAACCCTTGCTAAAGATTATTGATGGCCGGGCTTGTCCTCCTTTGTTCATCAATTCATTGCCGGATGCCCCACTTGTCAAGCCAATAAAGTCATCACCCATCCAACCCTACCCCCTCTGTCATCCATCCCTACCACTGCATCCCAACCCTTCCAACATATTTCCATGGATCTTATTACCGACCTCCCCCTCAGTAATGGATCTGATAGCATTGGTTGTGGTCAACCATGGGATTACTCAGGGGGTAATTTTCATCCCAACTAACAAAATGGTATTGGCAGAAGGCATTGCTTCCCTTTCTTCCATCATGTATTCAAAAGATTTGGACTCCACAACAAATGCATCTCAGACAGAGGACCCCAATTTGCCTCTGCATTTGCCAGAGAACTCGCCTACCTACTTGAATATGACGTTGCCCTATCCACTGCCTATTATCCCCAAATGGACAGAGAAACAGAGAGAGTTAACCAAGAACTGGAAAACTACCTATGGATATTTTGCACCAATCAACCAAACAAATGGACAGATCTCCTCCCCATTGCAGAATTCCATCACAACTCCACTGTCCACTCTGCCACCAAACAAACCCCCTTCTCTACCATGATGGGCTACGAACCATGCTCCTATCCATCACTCAGAAAAACTTTCCTACCCACTGCCAAAAACTGTCTAAAAACCTTAGAAAATGCTAGAGAAGAAGCCAAAGCTGCCCTTATCTTATCTCAACAAACTATGATGAAGAAAACCCAATCAAACTTTAAACCTTGGAAGATAGGGGACAAGGTTTGGTTATCCAATAAAAACCATATATTTCCCAAAAGCTCACTCCAAGAAGAGAAGGACTCTTTGAAATTCTCAAGATTCTCTCCTCACTTATGTACCAACTGAAGCTACCATCCACCTGGAAGATTTATGATGTATTTCATGCCTCCCTTCTTTCCCCATTTACCCAAATGGAAGAGTATGGAGTTCTGTTTACCTCACCACCCCCAATGGAGATAGATAATGAAGAAGAATGCAAGATTGATCAGATAGTGGCACATAGAGGTCCCTCCACTCACCATCAATATCTCATGCACTGGAAAGGATATTCCTCCTCAGAAAACACTTGGGAACCAGAACAGAACTTCACAAATGTGGACTCTATTCTAAAAAACTACAAAGACCTTCATTTCCTCTAATCATGTATCCAAAACAACCCTCCATTCAACTCAACTTCTACCACTTTACCCTCACCTCCCACAAACTAAATAAACAAAAGAAAAAGAAGCTCTGCCAATTCTCCCACCTTTCTATCTTTGAACCCAGACAACATGTCCACTTCTGCCAAACTCACAAAGAAGAACATGCCTTCTTCTGTACTATCGCTTACTGTCTCTATCATACCTCCCCCTGATGACCTCAAAGTGGCATACTTCGATCAAACCCACATTGACCCCCTTTGCACCAGCCGCCCTTATCTCTACAATTCTGTCATCCCCTCTTCTTTCCCTGTCAATATAAATGTTTACCTTTCTTCCATTTCAGACATTTATATTATAGATACTCTCCCAATTTTTGAACATTGCTGACTCTACGCCCTCTTCCTTGACACTCCAGACACCCTTGAACACCTTCTCAACCACAATGATCTACGGTTCCCTTCCCCCCTCCTCATGACCATCTTCTCCTACAGAAGTCTCACTATGGTCCACAATGTGGCAGTCTCATCACCTGACTTTCCCAACAATGCTACCAATGCCCTTGAAGAGTCAATTGAACATGTTCTGGACACTCTCCACCACCTCAATTTTGACAGAACCATTGGCTCCCTTCCAGCCATCCCCCTTGTCAATTTCATTGAAAGGATCTTTCAGGACCAACCCCAGTTTATTCAACTCAGAGGATATCGCTCTGGAAGATATTATAGGAGCATCATCAGAGCTTGCACTGGGAATTTCGCTAATGTGATTATCTCACCTAACTGGGTCCCCCCACTCCTGCACCATGGCCCTAGCAGAAAGAATCCTCGTTCCATCACACCTTCTTTCAGAGAATCTTCAGATCCAGAATGAACAGATCAACTCCCTCTCCCAGTCTGCCCCCTTTCCCTTCAGGAACGACTCACAGATCCCCCAGTCCCTGCTAGACAGTTGGCACCTTGACAGCCTTATCCCATCCTTCATTGCAGACTCTGCAAGGGAACTGATCATACCATCAAGGCCTGCTGATTTTACATCTGCCTCCACTGTCACCTCACAGCTCCTGGACACAGTCCTCACAGATGCCCAGAACACCCCTGATCCCCAGGGTCAGAGAACAAGGACAGATCTATGGTGTGAATCAGGGTTTCAGCCATATGATGGAGGTAATGTTATGATCTCGGATTGAGATTACCTAGGACATAGAAAGGATTGTTTCTGCACCACATGCTGGTTATGGATGGGGAACAGATATGACATTGATGAGTTAGACCTGCCATTGGAGGAGAAACCTGCCTGGCCCCAGGCAGATGAGTGGATGGAATAGTGGGTGGAAAGTTGGATGACAGACCCCTTTACTTTTCCATTGATACCCAAAAGCTGAGTTCCTATTTCCACCTTAGTATTGGGGACATTTTAGGTTGTTGATCCATTTCAGATCTTCTATCAATGGCCTCTCCATTGATGTATCATTACTTCAGCTCTCCTGATAGAGGCCTCATTGTCTTATCTCTCATTTCCCCTATCCAGTATGTTAGGCATCACCAGCCCCTTTTCATTTATCTTATCTTCAGACTACCTTGTTCCTTTGCCTCATGTGAGGTGCAGCACTTGTAGATCTTGATCTACACTGCCTATTCCTTTCCATATAGAATCTATACCTTAGGGGATCACTATAAATACAGTAGCCATCTATACATGTAGCCTCAGCTAGATCTTTGCAATCACAAGCACAGTGTCTAGTTTCCTCAGTGTGAAAGAATCACTGCAGCGAATCCACTTAGGATCTCTATTAGTCTTTGCACTACTAGTGAGTGTGCGCTGTGATAAAGGATCAGACTAGGTGCTACACTTGTCCAGCATAACAGTCATCTCTATTATGCATCATGTGGACTACCTGCAGAGGATAACTCCTTTTCCCTTGGAAGGAGACAGACCATGGCTCAATGCCAACATTGCCACCACTGCATATGGAGGGAACCTGGATATGAGGCATCAGTTCTGGAATGGAGAAGTAAAAGGGGCTACTTGGGGCAAGGACCCAGTGGGTGATCTAGTTCCTGGATGGTGGAATGTGCTAGCCCCACCAATCCCACTAGAGGAAACCACACCCATGCCAGAGTGGCCCACAGATCTGGCTTGAATGTGATGCATCCATAATCTCTAGACCAGTATGACTTTCCCTTATCTTTCTTATCATGGACCATCATTTCTTTTCAATCATATTCTTTCATCTGTGTGATCTCTTCTTCCTCCACCTATGCTTATCTCTACCCCTCTTTGCCCTAAAGGACAGTTCCCCTATCCATGACTTCTCTTTATAGTCATAGTCATTTTCCCATATCCCTATAAATATGATTGCCTTGTATAGTAGTTTCCCCAGCTAGATCTATGTTTAATCTATATGGTATTTGGTTCAACTGCCATCCCTGAGTGAGGGCCACAGTGACTTAACCAAACCTTACTGGACTTCTATCAGTCTCCTGTCTACTGTAGAGTAACAGCTAAAATCAGGGAAAAGCCTTTGTGTCTTGGATCTATATCCATAGATCATGTCACAATCTCCATCATTCCATATCACTGAAAACCATCACAGATGACCTCATAAGCATGGATTATATTAGGCCCCCAATTGCCTGGTGGAAGATCTGGGATTTCCTGAGCTATGGCATTCATCAGCATAGATTCATAGTGGAAGTAATATGAATAGGGGAACTTGAACCTTATGTAATCTGCAACATGGTCAACTGATGATTGGTTGCAGTGGGTCACTGGTCACCCTTTGCCACTAAAGTTCTCCACTGCTCACTCTACAGTTTTCTGGGCCATGACCATCCCTCAAGAATATCATTCTAAATTCTATTTTGATGATGGAATAGTCTGTTTTCTTGTACATTTTCCATACACACTTTTCATGACAAACCTCACAAAAACTGTTATAGATTTCTGAACCTGGCTGACATATTAGCTGCCCTCATGGGGTGTTTGAACTCATGCTGACATCCTCTGACCAGGGGTCAGAAATGGTCAGAGATGGTCAGAACACAGTCAGAAGTAAGAGAGTTGAGAGATGTTTTGTATAAAAATTTAAATGCTGATAACTCCATTTAAAAGTTTGATGTCAGAAAGCCCCTGAGCACAGCCACCATACCACAGCCACTTCCACATTTGGATATC
Source organism: Austroboletus festivus (assembly GCA_038088875.1). NCBI lineage: Eukaryota > Fungi > Basidiomycota > Agaricomycetes > Boletales > Boletaceae > Austroboletus > Austroboletus festivus. The sequence goes on along the minus strand of JBBPJU010000143.1, from coordinate 24,118 downwards.
GGCCCCTAGTGGCCTGATGATGATCATATCAAAATTGACAATTGTTCTCCCATTTCCAAATGCCCCGGTGCACTGAAAGACAAGCACTACTACAAGATATCTGCTCCACTGCTCAGCTAGTCCAGTTACTTCAGGCTCACAATCTTTTACACCAACAAGTGAATGACTCAGAGTCCAATAGTTCTGTCTCATCCACTATCTCTCTTCCCCATCTCTTCTTTTTCACACCTTTTATGCCTTTGACTCCAATTCTGCTTTCCAACTTGGATTTTAATAGCTTGAATGGAAACCTGTCAAACTTGTTGATCTCATCACCTTTGGACTCTGATGGGGACTTAGGTAACATAGGTGGTTGAACACGTTATGATAGCTTTATTAGAGCTATTGTGGCACTGGAGGAAGAGGTTCTACAAGCCTACATACTCAATTGGCCTTCTATGCCACCTCTTTGTGCACCACAGATTCAAGTGCTGGCAAATTGTTCTGAGCATCCAGAAGGATTTCACAAGAAACTATGTGTTTTCCCTGAAATATTTGATGATATTTTAGATCAGATTTGCAACCACCCGATTTTTTATGGACAAGGGCAACTCCCTATAGCAGTTCAACTCACAATTTTTCTTAATTATGCAGGACACTATGGTAATGTGATTACCCTCTGGGATATTGCAATGTGGGCTGGAGTTAGTGAAGGCTCAGTAGTCAACTGTACAAATCAGGTTATGATTGCACTACAAGACCAGCATGACATCTTTGTTCAATTTCTGGCACATGACTCTGTTGATCACACAAATGCCAAGATATATGCTGCTAGTACCATGGGCTGCCAGAAGTGGTCCAATGGATGGCTTGCAGCTGATGGGTCCTCAATCCCTCTCTTTCAGAAGCCAGGGTATTATGGGGAGACTTTCTATGATCAGAAATCCAGATATTCATTGAATTGTCAGGTATTTATTCATCTTGTTCTACTTACACTTTATTTTACTTTCAGTCTAGCTCATCATCATGCCCCACAATCTGCTTATTGCCAACTATGGGCTTGGACACCCAGGAAGTGTGCATGATGCTTATGTATTCCAAAGTACTTAGATGTATCAAGATCATGATATACTTCTATCTGCTAATGAGTGGATCTGGGGAGATAGCACATACCCTCTCCTTCCCTGGCTTATCCCCTCATTTAAAAAGACAAAAGAATGGGGACTTTATAAGAATCAGTGAATGTTTAACTATTTTTTATCGACAGTACTTTTTTTTTTGTTCTAGGTTGTTTTATTTTATTTTTCCCAGATTTGCATGCAGGTTGAACATGCATTTGGTGCACTCAAAGGCCATTTTCAGTCACTTCAGGAGCTACATCTCTCCATCCAATCAGAAGAGGACCTTGAATATGCCATGGACTGGATTCAATGCTGCATCATTTTGCATAATACAATCATCCATTTTGAGGAGAGGAGATATGGGCCAACATCTGCACAAAGGCATGCATCAGAACATTGGGCAGGAAGGGAGGCAGGATGTACTTTGAATCGGACAGAAATTGAGGAGAACAATAGTGAAACTCATGAAGGACGTGAATTTCACCAACAACTGATGGCTCACTTATTGTCCAACAATAGATAACCATAGATGTTGTTAGATTTATTGTGATATCAAAAGGGTAAAAGCACAACAAAGAACAAGTACAACTAGTTAAGGTCCAAGCTACCTCCTGCCAGATTATCATTGCCCACTTCAAAATGAACAGAAGTACCTATGCCTGATGGAAGACTAACCCCTCACATGGCCATTTGGAGGTGGAGCAGCTTGATATCAGCCAACTTTCCTTTGGTGGTTTCCACAGCCACATTGGCCATTACCTCCTGTAAATGGATATCCACCTTCTTTGCTTCCATCTCTTTTTGATGGATTGCCTATGCATTCAACAGCTCATATTGCATTTTTTCACATTCAAGGTTATGCTCACATTCTTGAGTAAGGTGCTGCAATTTCATCCCAAGTTGATGGTTCTTCTCCATCATAATTGCAAGGTGGTGATTGCCAGGGCCTTTGCTACCTGAGTCAGTTGCTACCACCTGTAAAATGGTATCATCGAGATCAAGCCAGGTTCATTTTGCCTGGCTGCTGCTTGAGGATGGGGGGCAAGAAGGAGATAACATAATATGGCTACAAGGCACAGTGTGAGATGATGGTTTGTTGAAACTTAAGTGACCATGGCTGGATGGATGTGGGCTTGGGAGAGACATTAAGCCAGCTTTAGAGCCCATGAGCATAAAGCCTGCTTGATGAGAGTGGTAGTCATCATCCTCATTGTCAAGGGCATCATCAAGAATAAAGTGTGGGGGGGATTTGGCAGCCTGAAGGATTATTAGTTGCTCACAAATCACATCAATTAAATACTTGTACCTTTCACTTTCCTTTCCACACTGTTTCCATGTGGGATTCACCCACATCGACCTCCATTTCCTCTGCTTGATCTGCCTGATCTTCCCCATCCTCTTCATCAGCTACTTCCATCTCAACCTCATCACCATGACCATCCACAGGAGTGCCACCAGTGTTGCTGCCCACCACCATGGAAACCTCAGTGGGGGTGTTCTTGGCTGTGGCAGTTGACAAGACTGCAACAAGTTTTAGAAGATTGAAACCACAAGAGATGCCAGGCCTTGAAGTTACTGGCTTGGTGGTAAAATTGGGGATACCCTTTCACAGATTGTAAAGTTGGTTGTAAAGTGGAAACTCCTGCTCTATGGATTTGATGAGATTTAAGGCCAAAGAACCTGGTTAGATACCCTGCCCTGTCTGGTGCAAGGTGTTGTAGTGCATGCGAAATGTTCTGGAAAGGCTGAATTACATTTATAGTCAGATTTAAATGAAAAAAAAAAAATGAAGGGAGAGGAGCATACTAAGATATGTGGTTCTGGACACTTTGCGCAAACTTCTTTATCAATAATGGGTACCAGTCCTTCCATTGGGGGTCATCAGCAAACACATGTTGAGCAATGACCAATTGGATCATGCTTTTGTCCTTCCCTAAAGGCTTTTCAGTATGCTTGGGATACTGAGCTTTGTTTTTATAAAAGAGGACAGTATAGTCAGCAGGGTAAATCTCAAGCCAAGAAACAAGAAGCTCAGTTTGATTATCTATTCAGACAACAATGAACTTGTTATTTGGCACACCTGTTTCTGAGACAAGGGGGCTGATCAAGGCAGGTCCCTGGTGTTGGTGGCATGTTGTGCCCCCCCTACCATGGCCTCTGGCAGGGGTAGGTGGTGGCTGAGTTTGGGCTTGAGCTTGAGGCCTACTTGAGCTTGACATAGACATGGATAGTCTGAGGGCACAAGTTTGTAGGTATATGCTATACCAGATCATTCATTCTGCAGACATCAGATATTTCAGACTCCTCTTTGACTACATGGCCCCTCCAGGGCCAAGCTCACAGTGAGTCAATGCAAGTCAAAACATAACTCAATACACCCATGAGTGGGCCTATTCTCTATCACCTTTACCCAGGTCTCCTTTCTCTGTGCTCAATAGTTCTTCAATCTCTACTTTCCCTTCCTATTCCAAAGAGCACACCAGGATTAGAGCCATGCTCAGCATTGGAAGGAACTTCAGATGAAAATCCTATCATCCTGTATGGTGTCATTCATCACAAGTTTGATTATCTTTTGACATTCCTCTTAGGTGGGTACATATCCACATTTTTCTTTTCTTTTCTCTATAAAATGTTTGTAAATCTGCTTTCTTTGAAATGTAGCTATGCTGGTGAGCACTGTCAGCTTGACTATCTTATTTCCATCCTCAAGCTATCTGATTTTTTCAATATCAAGCAAGGTTTCTGCTATGCTGTTGCAGAGCTTGACCATGTCATTCTGTTTGATACTGCTCTCAAACTTGAACTAGGCCACTGCTATCAAGTTGACCAATGGGTTGAGCCAGCATTTAGAGATCTAATGTCTCAGCTACTCTCTGTGATATTACATCTTGATGCATTTTGCATGAGGCTTGACTATTTTTACATCCTTGCTTGTTTAAAAATGCTCATTGAAGAACAGTACCAGGTGATCAGCTACACTGCACCCAAGCTGGTATATCCTGACACATGCAAGACTCCTGCTCAATGTGAAGCTGTATGGAAAGATGAATGGTGGAATGGAGTTGCATGTCAGCTTCTTCACCCTGAGTTTCCTTATCATGGACATGAACTAATGATATTACTTGATGAGGTTGAGATTGATGGTATTTATAATGGCTGCAAGGAGGCAATGATGATGAAGGTAAAGGAATTCAATGCCCTCCAGTATGACTTTACATTGCAAAACACTGCTGTAGTGGAAGTTATGTAGTTGCAGGTGGATGAGCACATCTGAGCACATTTAGAAGACACTGCTTAGATATTTAACCCCCACCCCCCCATTTCCATATATCATTGTTGCATCATTTGACATTTCATTTTCTTTGCCTTTTCTTTTGACTGCTCTCTGAGTAAAAATAAGGCTGCTCTCTGTCACCTATCATTGCTGATTCATATCCCATCATATCCCACACCCTTGCCTTCCTTGTTGCTATAAGATTGGGCCCTCAGACTCATCATCAGGTACACATGTCTACATCAAAGCACTCTCAAGTTGATACCTATATCAAGGATCCTGCTGAACTGTGAATGTGACTATCTTTTATCAGGTATATATGCCCACATCACAGCACTCTCATTGACACTATTGAAGGCCTCTACTTCTCCAGGTCCCTTCATTATCATATACCTCTATGAGTGTTTCATGGCTGACACCATCTACACCCAGGCTAGTTTTAGCTCCAACACTGACTCCATTCTACAAAAATATGCTACAGGCTACCTAGGCCTGGGAGTGCCAACACCTCTGCCTCAATGATAAGACACAATACCTACCTCAGTGGCCAGCATACTGGTACTGGCACCCACTTCAATGACATCCATGGTGGTGATGTAAATTGCTTCAGACAACTCAAACTTACTTTCAAGTCTGTTGGTTTGTCCAAGCATCAGATTGCCCAGATCTGCCAGCTCATAGAATCATAGCTCCCATCCTCCATCTTGGTAATCTTGAGTTCAGGTTTGATCACAGTCATAAAATAGACACCACTGTCATCTGCAATGTGGAAGTTTTTCATATTATTGCCAAATTTCTTGGCCTTCAGCCTTTGGCACTCAAAAACTCACTCACATACAAGCTGAAGCTTGTCAAGAAGGAGCTCTGTACTGTCTCCCTCAATCCTGATGGTGCCTCTGATAGCCAGGATGACCTTACCAAGACACTTTTTTGCTTGGCTAAACAAGCACATCAACCAGTGTCAGATCTGTCCAAGTCTTGGTGACTTTATTAGCCTTTTTACTCTGAAGTTTACCACTGTTAAATAGTGATATTGTATATTTAGCAATGTAAAGGTTACTACCAGAGGTACTATGTATATATTGTATGCATGCTCAGTCAATATATTGCATGCACTCTCTCTCAGCACATTGTGTGTGTACTCTCAGTATATTATACATGAGAGGCAGTATATATTGTGTGCATGGGGGTAGTATATATTGTGCATGCACACCTGGCCAATATATTGGGTTATTTATATAACACTTGGAATGCCATAGTAGACCACTGCTTGGTAAAGTGGTTAACAACATATAGGAAAAACAATATTAATACTTATATCCTGATAATTTGAGATATATGTCTGATGTTACATACCATGTGGACTATCCATGGAGAGTGACCCCCTTTCCTTCTGAAGGAGATCAACCATGGCTAAATGCCAACATCACTACTGCCACATACAGAGGGAACTTAGATATGAGACATCAATTCTGGAACAGAGAAGTGGAGGGAGCCACTTGGGGAGAAAAGCCTGTAGGTGATCCAATCCTAGGGTGGTGGAATGTTCAAGCCCTGCCAGTCCAACTAGAGGAGACCACACCTATGCTGAAGTGGCCCACAGATCCAGCATGAATATGGTGTTGTGCTAGCCTCACCAACATCTTCTTCATTCGTTTGTCATGAGTTTTCTGATTGGCCAAGTGGATAAGGAAATCATCCATATAAATAATTAACCACCCCTTGGCTAGGTAATCTGTGAATATATCATCCATAAGGGCTTGGAAAGTGGCTGGTGAGTTGCACAGCCCAAAGAACATTACTGTTGGCTCAAAGAGCCCCATTGGTATTATAAATATGGCCTTCTATTGGTCCCTTTTGGTAATTAGGATGTTGTTATACTCCCAGCAGACATCCATTTTGGTGAAGATCTTGGAGTCCTTGACTTTGTTGATTAGGTTGGCTGTAAGGGGGAGTGGGTATGCATTCTTTACAGTCATAGAATTCAAGTAGCAGTAGTCTTGGCAGGATCTCAGCTTCCCATCCTTCTTTTTGACAAAGAAGAATGGAGAGGCCTGCAGGGAGGTGGATAGGGTGATCTTCCCACTCTTTAAGTGTTCAGTGATGAATTCCTGACACACCTTGGTTTCTTCCAGGTTAAGGGAGTAGTTCTTCACTCATCATGGCATGAAGTCTTTTGTGAGTTCAACCCTGTGATCATAACTTTATGAAGGGGGTAGGGTGGTGGCTGCTTCTTCTGAGAATACCCTCTGGTACTCCTGATACTCCTTCGGCAATTCTTTCTTTTCCAGGATTTGCTTGCTGGCTATTTCTGTCAACACAGTAGTCTTGCAAATCTCCTTATCAAGACTTTCTCATATGATCACCTCCTCTGAGGAATCATCCAGATCCTCAGTGATATATTTGGCCAGGTATCACTGCACCACCTGTAGTGGTCTTTCCTCAATGTCTTCATCAGATACTAGGAGAAGTTCCTGCTTCTCCCAGTTGATTATGGGGTTTTCCTCAGCTAACCAATCCATTCCTAGAATGATGGGTGTCTTGCCAGAACCTAGCACCATCAGGCTCCTTCTTCAGGTCTTTCCTCCTATGGTCATGGTCAAGAATCCTTGTTGGGTGATACTTCCTCCAATATTATGAGATCCATCTGCATTGATAGCTTTTCAGGGTTCTTTCAGCAGAGAGAGGGGGATTTTCCATTTCTGGGCATGTCACACATTGATGAAATTGCCAGTAGCCCTACTGTTGATCAGAGTGTGAGTGTCAATGATTCCAGAGGGTGTGCAAATGGTAACAGGAATGAGCATTGATCATTGTTTACTAGAATACACAGTATCTGGAGAAGTAGGGAGAGAGGACATCGACTTCCATTCCCCTTTCAAAAACCCTTCATCTTAGCAATCTTATTTAGAATGTGTGTGGATAATACCACCACCCTCTCTTCATCACTTTCTTCATTGTCTGCAAAGATATTATCTTCATAGATCTGCTGTAGGACCTTGAGGATTTGATCCTTTATTCCCTTCTTGCTATTGAGTATCTTCTGTATGTACTCCACAGTCTCATTGGGCATTAGCAGGGCCTCTGTTATCCTGTTCGAGACCACTCTGGTTTTCTCAGCTTTCTTTGCTGACCCAGGTCTCTTGTGATTTTGAGTGGAACATCTCTTCTTCTTGCAAACGAAACATAATCCATTCTTGATGTAGTGAGCTCACTCTGAAGGAGAGAGCCTTATGGTGTCAATGTCCATTGCATTGGGATCCTTTCCTGATGATCTACCCCCTCCATTTCCTCCTTGATGAATGAATTGTCCTCTGGATAAATCTCTTACCTGCTCCAGCTGGTGTACTTGCTTTTGTGCTGCTTTGACCCACTCCTTGATAGTGGTCAGTTCTTTGAGTAGTATGATATTCCTGGCAATATCATGGTTTAGTCCTCTGACAAACCATTCATAGAGTGCACCCTCATCAGTCACTCCAGATTTGGCTGCAAGGAGTTGGAAATCCTGGATGTACTTCTGGGCATTTTTCATAGTGGAAGGGCCTCCTTCTTGGCAGAGATTTCTGATCTTCCTCCTGACATTGGCGACTTCCTCCTTAGACACAAAGGAGTTTATGAAGCACTCCACAAACTTTATCCATGTTTTCTCCTTATCATTTATATTAGCATCTAGGACAAACTGCCCTTCTGTGAACACTTGCCTCCTTCCTTTCAGCATCTTGTTTAGGGTGGTTACCACCTTGGCTAAGTCTGTCTTATATATCTCTGGGTTCACTGTAAAATAATTCTCCATTGCAGCAATCCACCAGATTGCATCTTCACTGTTACCTGAAAAGTCAGCCAGTAACACCACTTTTATTTTGGTTGGTGCCATTTCATTGTCAGAATCTTCTTTGGTTATCTCCCTTTCTATTTCTTCCCAGGTCTTGGGCCTCCCTCTTGGCTTGAACTTCTCTGCAGATCTGGCAGCAAAGTATTTGGGGAGGAGTCTGAGGGCTGGAGTCCTGGCTGGTGGTGGAGGGAGTATAGGAGATTGTTCCTTTGGCAGTAGGCTAAAGTCCATATCCTGATAAATGGACAGGCTTTGACTGATCCAAGATGGGAGAGGAGAAAGTGAAGGTGGGAGTGTTCCTCTAGTAACTGTAGAAGCACTCTTTGAGAAATGGGAGAGGGTGAGAGAAGGAGCTCCAAAAGTTGTTCAGCTCCCAGAGATTCAAAGTATCTCTGGGATAGGGGTCCAGTGTATAGACTGGGTGGTGGAGAAAGGGGGTTGTTCATCATTTGATCCAGGTTGGTGCACAATTGTGGCAGTAGGGTGTCCCTTTCTAATGAAACAGGGGGAGCAGGAAGAGAGCTAGATTCCTTTGATACAGAATGCAGAATGTGGAGATGCAGTCATCTTGCAATGAAGAGATCTGTGGCTCCCAAGCAAGGTCCATATCTGATACAGACCACTAGGATGGATTCCTGGGCTTGAGTGGTGAGATGGAAGATGATAAAGCAATGATTCAGGCAGTGCCTGACTAGAACTCTCTCAAGAAAGGGTAAAAGGGTAAACTGTTATGACTCTATTTTATTCAACTTTTATTTCAACTTTATGACAGTCACATGACTTCTAGATCACATGCTTATGACATCACAACACCAGTCACATGCTCAGTCATGTGATCTGCATGATAGTTTATTGAAGACATCTAGGCTCAACACCTACAAGAACACTAGATGGATTGCTAGTCAATCCCTATACTATTGAACTTAGTACTTTTCCGCATTTGTGGGAAATACTTACTATTTATGGAAACCTAGACACCAGAGGATCTTCAATAAGATCTCCTTTGAACCCTGAACATGCAGCAAATGCATGTCTATGCCTCATGTGTGCAGCATGCTGCCACATCCATTTCACAGAAGCACTCATCACTTTTATCCTTATTGAAGATGCATGTTGAATGTTATGCTGGACAAGTGTGACACCTAGTCTGATCCTTTATCACAGTGTGCACTCAATAGTAGCACAAAGACTAATAGAAATCCTGGTAGAAGTTCGCTGCAGTGACTCTTTCACACTGAGGAAACTAGACACCACACTTGTGATTGTGTAGATCTAGCTGAGGTTACAAGTACAGATGGCTACCATATTTATAGTGATCCCCTATGGTATAGATCCTATATGGAAAGGAAGAGGCACTGCAGATCAAGATCCACAAGTGCTATACCTCACATAAGGCAAAGGAATGAGGTAGTCCAAAGATAGGGTAAATGAAAAGGGGCTGGTGATGCCCAACATACTGGATAGGAGTGATGGGAGATAAGACAATGAGGCTTCCATCAGGAGAGCCAAAATAATGGTATATCAATGAAGAGGTCATTGACAGAAGATCTGAAGTAGATCAACAATCTAAAGTGTCCCCAATACTGAGGTGGAAAGAAGAACTCAGCTTTTGGGTATTATGAGGAAAAATAAAGGGTCTGTCGCACAACTTTCCACCCACTAGTCCATCCACTTGTCAACCTGAGGCCAGGCTGGTTCCTCTTCCAAAGGCAGATCTAATTCATCGATGTTGTATCCATTCCCCATCCATAACCAGCAAATAGTGCAGAAACAATCCTTTCTATGTCCTAGGTAATCTCGATCAGAGATCGTAACATTACCTCCGTTATATGGCTGAAACCCCAATTCACGCCATAGATCCATCCTCATTCTCTGACCCAGGGGATCTGGGGCATTCTGGGCATCTGTGAGGACCATGTCCAGGAGCTGTGAGTTGGCAGTAAGGGCAGACATAGGATCAGCAAGCCTTGATGGTGTGATCTGTTCTCTTGCAGAATCTGGAGTGAAGGCTGGGATAAGGCTGTTGAAGTATCAACTGTCTAGCAGGGACTGGGGGATCTGTGAGTCATTCCTGGAGGGAAGGGGGGCAGACTGGGAGAGGGAGTTGATCTGTTTGTTCTGGGTCAGAAGACTCTCTGGAAGAAGGTGTGGTGGAATGAGGATTCTTTCTGCTAGGACCATGGTATGGAAGTGGGGGGATCTGGTTAGGCAAGATAATCACATTAGTGAAATTCCCAGCACAAGCTCAGACAATGCTCCTCCAGAGCAATATTCTCTGAGTCTAATAAACTGGGGTTGGTCCTGGAAGATTCATTCAATAAAATTAATGAGGAGGATGGCTGGGAGAGAGCCAATGGTTTTGTTGAAGTTGAGGTGGTGGAGGGTATCCAGTACGTGTTCAATAGACTCTTCAAGGGTGTTGGTAGCATTATTGGGAAAGTCAGGTGATGTGGCTGCCACATTGTGGACCATAGTGAGGCTTCAGTAGGAGAAGACAGTTGTGAGGAGGGGGGAAGGGAACCATAGATTATTGTGATTGAGGAGGTGTTCAAGAGTGTCTGGAGTATTGAGGAAGAGGGTGTAGAGTCTGTGGCATTCAGATATTGGGAGAGTGTCAATGATATAAATGTCTGAAATGGAAAAAAGATAAACATTCATATTGATGGGGAAGGAAGAGGGGATAATGGAATTGTAGAGATAAGGGTGACTAGCACAAAGGGGATCAATGTGGGTTTGATTGGAGTATGCCACTGTGAAGTCACCAGGGAGTAGTATGATAAGGACAATAAGCAATTGAACAGAAGAAGGCATGTTCTTCTTTGTGAGTTTGACAGAAATGGACATGTTGACCTGGTACAAAGATAAAGAGATGGGAAAATTGGTGAAGTTTCTTTTTCTTTTGTTTGTTTAGTTTATGGGAAGTAAGGGTAAAGCAATAAAAGTCGAGTTGAATGGAGGGTTGTTTTGAATGCATGGTTATAGGAAGTGGAGGTTTTTATAATTTTGCAGAATAGCATCTGTGTTAGTGAAGTTTCATTCTGGTTCCCAAGTGTTTTCTGAAGATTGGTATCCTTTCCAGTGGACAAGATATTGGTGACAGGTGGGGGGGCTCCTGTGTGCCACAATCTGATCAATCTTGTATTCCTCTTCATTATCTATCTCCATTGGGGGTGGTGAGGTAAACGGCACTCCATACTCTTCCATCTGGGTAAATGGGAAAAGAAGGGAGGCATGGAATATGTCATGAATAGTCAGTGGTAACTTTAGTTGATATGTAAGTGGGAAAAGAACCTTAGTGATTTTGAAGGGTCCTTCTCTTCTGGGCATAAGCTTTTGGGAGATATACGGAATTTTTAAGTTTTTATTGGATAATCAAACTTTGTCTCCTATTTTCCACAGTTTAAAGTTTGATCAGGTTTTCTTCATCATTGCTTGTTGTGATAAGATAAGGGTGGCTTTGGCTTCTTCTCTGGCATTTTCCAGGGTTTTCAGACAGTTTTCGGCTGCCGGAAGGAAGGTTTTTCCAAGAGGGGGGTAAGAGTGTGGTTCATAACCCATCATAGTGGAGAAAGGGGATTGTTTAGTGGCGGAGTGAACAGTGGAATTATGGTGGAACTCAGCAATGGGGAGGAGATCTGTCCATTTGTTGGGTTAATTCATGCAGAATATCCATAGGTAGTTTTCTAATTCCTGGTTAACTCTTTCAGTTTCTCCATCTGTTTGAGGGTGATAGGCAGTAGACAAGGCAATGTCATATTCGAGTAGTTGGGCTAGTTCTCTGGTGAATGCTGAGGTGAATTGAGGGCCTCTGTCAGAAATACATTTGTCATGGAGTCCAAATCTTTTGAATACATGGTGGAAAAAGAGGGAGGCAATTCCTTCTGCAGATACTGTTTTGTTCATTGGGGTGAAAATTACCCCCCAAGTAAGCCCACAGTCAACCATGACCAGAATGCTATCAGATCCATTGCTTAGAGGTAGATCAGTAATAAGATCCATGGAGATATGTTGGAAAGGTTGGGAAGCAGTAGTGGGGATAGGAGATAGGGGGGGAGAGTTGGATGAGTGATTACTTTGTTGGCTTGACAGGTGGGGCATCCAGCAATGAAACGGCAAACAAACAAGGACATCCCTGGCCACCAGTAATCCTTGCTTAGTGTTTGAATGATTTTGTACTGGCCACTATGGATGCCAGCAGTTGAATGGTGAAGAGAGTGGACTAGAGGGTGGTGAGCAGATTCAGGGATATAGAGCTGGTGTTGATAATATAATTTCCCATTTTTGAATGACCAGTCATGGGGAGAGGAATGGAGGAGTGGTAGAGTAACACCGTCATCAAGATGTTGTAATGCTTTGAGTACAAGGGGGTCAGATGGGATAGAGGCAGTTATTTTTTTCTGTAGGGCGAGATCTATTTTTCAGACGAACAGGTCATCTGGTAGTAATAGGAGATCCATGTTGTCGTTAGAGGTTGGGGGGAGGTCTTTCTGTGATAGGGCATTGGCAGGAGATAGATCTTTTCCAGATATATGGTGGAAGGTGAGGTCATAATCCTGTAGGAATAATTGCCATCTGACATGTCATTGAGTGAGTTTCCTGGGTTCTTTGAAGTATAGTAGATTTTTATGATCGGTTAGAATGGTCACTTGATTTTCTGTTCCTTGTAAATAATGCCTCCAATCTTCCAATGCGTGGATTACTCCTAGCAGTTCTTTATCATAGATATCATAGTTGCATTCGGTGGGGGAGAGGGTAGATTATCTATATGCACAAGGATGAAGATCACCATTTCCGTCTTTTTGCATGAGGATTCCTCCAGTGGCCCCTAAAGAAGTGTCTGTCATGACATAGAAAGGTTGGGTATGGATAAGACTGGGTGACTGAGAAAATGTTTCTTTAGAGTGAGAAATGTGTTGTTTTCTTTATTGGTCCATTGCCACGGTTGGTTCTTTGTGGTGAGGGCAACTAGGAGGTGACAGATGTCTGAGAAACCAGGGATGAATTTCCTATAAAAGTTGCAAAATCCTAGGAAGGATCTTGTTTCTTTAACAGTGGAGGAAGGTAGCCATCCCTCAATAGCTTTCAGTTTGGTGGGGTCCATGGATAATTCATCTTCTGAGATGATCATTCCTAGATAATCTACCTTTGATGCATCAAAGGTACACTTTTCTAGTTTGAGGTACAGTTCATATTCCATCATTCGTTGGAGGACTTTTTGTATTCGTTCATCCTGTAGTTCTTGGGAAGGAGAATGAATTAGGAGATCATCCATGTAGATAGTGAGCCATCCCTGAGCAATGTAGTCAGCAAAGATATCATTCATTAAGGCTTGGAAGGTGGCAGGGGAGTTGCATAGACCGAAGAACATGACTGTTGGTTCAAACAGTCCAAATGGTGTAATGAAGGCAGCTTTCCATCTATCTTCAGGTTTGATTAATACATTGTTATACCCCCATCTCACATCCATTTTGGTGAACACCTTAGATCCTTTGACTTTATCTACCAGATCAGATATCAGTGATAATGGATAGGTATTTTTGACAGTGTGAGAGTTGAGATATCAATAGTTTTGGCAGGGTCTAAGTTTTCCATCTTTCTTATCTACAAAAAAGAAAGGGGAAGCTTGGAGGGATTATGAGGGTTGTATTTTTCCTGCTGCTAGTTGTTCATCTAAGAATTTCCTACAAGCTTCGCTTTCAGTGGGATTGAGGGGGTAGTTTTTAGCTCATTTTGGAGTAAAAGAGTCGTCCAAGTCAATTTGATGGTCATAGGGCCAGGATGGTGGGACTTTGTGGGTGGCTTCTTCGGAGAATACTTTTTCAAATTTTTTGAACTTTTCTGGGAGTTTTACCTCCTTTTTCTCTTCGTTGATTGCTAATTTAGTAGATATTGTAGTTTTTCTGATTTCTTCGAGGTCCTCATCATCTCCACTGTGTTGAATTACTACTTCTTCATTTGAATGGGTGAGATTGCAAGAAAGATATTTGACTAGATATCATTGGGGTTCAGTGTCATCTTTCCTTGCTGGGGTCCTTTCTGGGATGGATAATTGTCCCATGGACCAATTGATATCAGGATTGACCTGTTTGAGCCAGGTCATTTCTAGTATAATGTCCATTTTGCTGCATCTGATGATGAGAAAGGTTCTCTTCTCCTGTCTTTCCATGATTTCTAGGTTTATCATGGTTTTATAATGTATTTCTCCTCCGGCATTCTTGGTTCTGTCAGCATTTATGGCATTTCTTGGTTGCTTGAGTTGTTCCAAGAGGAGTCCATGTCTTTTAGCAAAGGATAAGTCTATGAAGCAGTTGGTAGCTCCACAGTCTACTAGGGCTCAGGTTTTGATTGTGGTTCTTCCATCTAGGTCATGCACAAGAATTAGGATTTGGATTGCATCAGGATCTTTGAATACTAGTACAGATGGAAGTCTAGGGAGTTGTGACACAATAGCACACCCCCACTTTAAAAACCCTTTACTTTGGCAATGCAAGCAATCATTTCTTTAGAGAATGTGGACTGGACTTCCACCTTGGTGACTGTTTTCTCTTTTTCTTTGCCATCTTCTTTCATAGGCATATAGTTTTCATCATACACTTGTCTCAACATCCTTAAAAGATTGTTTTGATTAACCTTCTTTTTGCTAGTGAGCTTCTTTATGTATTTATCGGCTACCCTGGCTGGTTCTTCTTTTACTTCTCTGACTTTTTTCTGAGGTTTTGCTTGTGTTCCTCAGCTATCTTTTTGTCCCTGGTTCTGACCCTGAGGGCAATCGCTCAGGTGTTTTCTAGTGGAACAGCCAATTCAATGATGTTACGATTCATCCCTGGGGCATAGCTGAGTAGCATCTGGACTACTCTTTTCCTTGATACTCTTTCTTTGACTTACTTGTACCATTTCCTAGATGAGTCCACTAACATTCTATGCAGATATGCTCCGTTTCTTTGACTCATCTAGTTCTTGTCATTCCTGCTTACTTGAATCTCCTTTGTCATAGACTTCCCCGTTGATCTGATTACATCTTGTATATCAGTCATGGATGAGTCATTCCTTATCTCTTATCTTGGTTCAACCCTTGACCCTTCTGACTCATCCATTCCCTTTATATCTTGGTTTATCTGTTTTCCCAGTTTATCAGTGACTCAGCCCTTGATCTTAGATCACCTTCCATTCTTCTGGCTGAGTCAGCACTTCTTTGATATTCTATCGCATTCTTAAACATTCTGATGACTCATCATTCTGACTCATCATCAGTCCCCTTTGCCCTATTCCCTTTCTTGTATTACACAGCTGCTTCCCCTGATCCCTACATATAGCAGCTTCTCTTGTACAGTAGATCCCCATCTTAGACCTCCCTTAATTCCTTTCCCCTGCTACTTCCTATCCAGGATCCTTGGATACCCCTGTATTCCTCTACTCTCCTGAATCTATCATATGTCCTACAACCTCGTCGTCTGTCTATCCGAGACCTCTCCCTGTCATTTCCCAAGAACTTCTGATCTTCAGTAGCACTCTCAGATCGCTACCTTGAAGTCCCCTCTATCCTGAACATCGGTGTTGTTCCTCAGTCATCTCTTCCTTCATCACACCACCAATTCTTCTCAACCACTGATGGCACTCTTATCCCCAGTCTCCCATTATCTAGCCATCTTTCTGTCTATGACTAGCAGCATCCTCTGCTCCCTATCTCCGATGGCGATATCTATCACTTCCCCTAGTCCCTGGTGATGTCCTCCTTACCTTTCACCCATCACCACCTCCTCCTATGTCCATCATCCAGAACTTACCTTTGCTCTTTATTCTTCACTTCATTCCTGTCCTTTGAATAGAGACATAAGGGCTATGCTTGGACCTACCCGGTACAAGCGTAACAAATGACATATGAAGCACCTATTCTCTTGGATATGCTTTGCTTTCTCTACTGGGGTGAGTCTGATGGCATCTACATCCATGGTGTTCGGATCACAGCTTCTTCCTCCTCCATTTCCTCCAGAGTAAGAGAGATGGTTTCCTCTGAGGTCTCTTTCTCTTTCAATTTGTCTCATTCTGGTGAACAACTTGTCAATCCAGGACTTCAAGATATCTGGTTCTTCTTGGAGTACTATTGGGGAGGAGATGTCAAAGTTGAGGCCTTTGACAAACCATTCACATAGTGCTCCCTTGCTTTTCTCTTTGAAATTGGTTGCTTCTAGTTGGAAGTCCTGGATATATTCTTGGAGGTTAGCCATGGTGGATGGTCCTCACTTCATATGCATCTGGGTTAACTTTCTTCAACTATCTTTGTGAGATTCTTCAGATACAAACAAGTTTGAGAATTCAATAGCAAAATCATCTCATTTGTATTTCACCTTTTCTTCATCAGTTTTTGAATCATAGGTGATATACCATTCTTCAGCATATATTCTTCCTCGTCCCTTACTCATCTTGTTCAGGGCAGTCAGAATTTTCTTCTTGTCAGTGTTGTAGGTATCTTCATTTAAGGTAAAAAAAGCGGTCATAGATAAGATCCACCATTTGGCATGTTCCACTTTTCCTGAGAAGTCTGCTGGACAACCAGCTCAGAGTTCTTTTGCTGTGGACATTCTGATGGTTTCTTTCCTAAGTGGCACTGGTATTCTGAAGGTAAAGTCTTCTTCAACTTCTACCTAAATCAGCTCTGGTTCTGGGGTGGGTGGTCTGCTCTCATGAGACTCTGGCTCCCCTCTTGAAGTATTTGCAGATACAGATGGTAGTTCAACAGGTATAGAAGATGGACTCCTTCAGGCAAAGACAGTCTCGATAGTAGGGATTGGAGGAACGGGTACTGACACAGAAGGACGCCTATGCATTGATTGTCGTCTGGTGAGGGATGGATTAAATGTCCCAGGAGTTCTGCTTCTTCTGGGGATATGAAGATGTCGAGTAGGAACTGGGGAGTTTCTGATGGCCTCAGCTTGGTCATCTTGTGGATGGGAGTCCAAGTCAGAGTCCACCAGTATGGTGTATCTTCTGAACAAAATCTTGCCTGTTGGTGGATACCCTTCTTGATAATACAAGGGGTGATAGTTCAGCTAGATCTAATGTTATGCTGGACAAGCATGACATCTAGTCTGATCCTTTATCGCAGTGTGCACTTGATAGTAGAGCAAAGACTAATAGAAATCCTGGTAGAAGTTCGCTGCAGTGACTCTTTCACACTGAGGAAACTAGACACCACACTTGTGATTGCATAGATCTAGCTGAGATTACAAGTACAGACAGCTACTGTATTGATAGTGATCCCCTATGGTATAGATCCTATATGAAAAGGAAGAGGTGCTGCAGATCAAGATCCACAAGTGCTACACCTCATATGAGGCAAAGGAATGAGGTAGTCCGAAGATAGGGTAAATAAAAAGGGGCTGGTGATGCCCAATATACTGGATAGGAGTGATGGGAGATAAGACAATGAGGCTTCCATCAGGAGAGCCGAAATAATGGTACATCAATGAAGAGGTCATTGACAGAAGATCTGAAGTAGATCAACAACCTAAAGCATCCCCAATACTGAGGTGGAAAGAAGAACTCAGCTTTTGGGTATCATGAGGAAAAATAAAGGGTCTGTCACACAACTTTCCACCCACTAGTCCATCCACTTGTCAACCTGAGGCCAGGCCAGTTCCTCTTCCAAAGGCAGATCTAATTCATCGATGTTGTATCCATTCCCCATCCATAACCAGCAGGTAGTGCAGAAACAATCCTTTCTATGTCCTAGGTAATCTCGATCAGAGATCATAACATTGAACATGCCTGAACCTCATATATTTAATCTCTGCAGGCTTCTCCTTCTGAACTTCTATTCTATACCTGCAGGAGTACAGTATGCTTTAATTTCCTTTTATATTTCATATTCAGGATCTATTCCTATTGGTGGATATAATCCGTGTTATCTATAACTCATCTTGACTCTAGATGGGTACAGAGTATATGCATTGCCTTGCACTGGTGTGCACAGGTATCATTTCATATTCTATTGAAATCATTATGATTAGCTACCACAAGTAGCACCATTTTCCTTTTATATATATTTTACTGAATATATCTTAGATCCATAGGAATACATGAATTTCTTAATACTTTAGAATATTCCTATTGGTTGTTCCTGTTATGGTAGAACCAAACATGTACATACAGTAGAATAGTATATAAACCCCCAGGATTGCAGAGCTGGCTCCCTAGTTCTGAAGTCTTGGAGTTCTCCTTTAAGCATTCCTCTGAAAGTCCCCTAATGTGACTAGTACACTGTTACCCAGACTTTATCTTATTGAACCCTGAACACAATGAAGGACACTGTGTGTCACTTCATTCATTAGAGTGTTTTATAAACTGTCCACCCTTTCAAGGCACAGCATAAACACCATGTAAGATTGTATAGAATCTAGCTAAGGAAGGAGACTAAGTTACATGGGCACTATTTATACATAAATGGGAATTGGATGGGAATCAATTCCCTTCTGGGAGTTAGGGGAAACTACCTGCCATAATAGAGGCAGGAAATGAAAGAGCATCCATATTGGAATAGAGTTCAATTAATCATGCACAGCCTATAGAAGAAGAGAAGGGCTGTGCATGAGAATCCTCTTATAGTCATGAGAGGTTTACCAAAAAGGAAAGTCCTAAATGAGATATATGAGATCTCATAGGTAATGGAAGGTAATACCAAATCAGGTGGATGCAGTGTGAAGTCAGTAAGATGATTTGGTAACTGACAAATCTTGAGAATGATTGAACATATCCAAGAAGGGATCTAGGGAAGAAGGGATGACAAAGAAAGGTTTTCATAGAAAAGGAAAGGCATTCTTATGCCAAGCAAAGAACTCAGCTAAGTCCTGCTTATCCCAAGCAAACCACTGTTTGCCAGGTGGGACATTCTTCTGGTTGTTGGGCAAAGGCAGAGAAGTGTTCCAGATGGCAAGGGACTGTCAGAACTGTACCTCTCTACCTCATACCCTAGGCCTGATGGGGCCTCTAGAGCTCGTTCATGGGTTCCAGGTCTTCTCTGGTCTGGGAGGTTGGGTGTTTGGGACAACTCCTGTGATGTCCGGAGGTATCTTGACAATTTTAGAGGAGGAGCACAGAGAGTTGAGGGGGAGGACAAGAGAGTGACCAGGGAGTGGACTGAAGGTCTGAGAGATGGAGATTGTTACAATTTCTTTCTTCTTTTTGCATCTCTCTCTACGAATAACCATTGTATCGACTCTAGCCTTTTTTTTCCTCTTGGATAATCCCACTCGGGATAAGTCCAATTCATATTCAGGCTGAGTCATATCTCCTTATTCATGCTTACTCCTTGATATGTAGTAATTGGCCCAATGACTCATTCACTGTTTGTCATTATGAGTCATCTTTCTTCTCCCTGACTCATCAATTATTCCATGATGTTCCATTGCATTCTATATGACTCATTTACAGACAGCCTTGTTTCCGTTCAAGGCAGTATTCCCACACTGCCTCTCATTCCTCTCCACTATATAAACCTGCCAGATCACTGCCATGTACCTTAGTCTAGTTCTCCCTTATACAACCACATCCTCTGTAATTGTCCCCTGTCAGATTCTGAAGTGTTCTCTTCCACTTCATCTCCCTGACCCTAGTTATCATCCTACTCTGAGTGGATGCTTCCCTCTCTGAACTCTCTGAGTATTCACTAGACAATACTCTACACCAAACCCTTGACCCTAAGGGCTACACTTGGACCTACCCAGTTCAAGCATAACAGAGATGAGATGGAGTATAAAGCAGGAGGGGTGTGGAATCAGTGCAGGACTTATGTGTCATGCCCTTGCAGGTTCATGTTCCACATATTTAGGATCAGGGTAAGGAGGCCACAGGGTCAAAGGTATGTCATGTGACCAGGGGTAGTGATGAAGTCTGATTCAACTCCAGGGTGTCACACATCATGTGGATTATCTGAGGAGAGCCACTCCTTTCCCCCATGAAGGAGACTGACCATGGCTGAATGGGAATATCTCTACTGCCACCTACGAAGGGAATGAGAACGGCCAGCATCTGTTCTGGGGAGGAGAGGCAGAAGGAGCCACTTGGGGAGAGGAACCTCTGGGAGACTTTGTCCCCGAATGGTGGAATGTCCAGGCCCCACCCATAGGCCTGGAGGAGACCACATCTGCGCCAGAGTGGCCCATGGATCCTACATGGATGTGACACATCCATGCCCTAGGATAAGATCATACAAACATTATCTCTGTTATCTTTCCAGGACTCTTTTCTATTACAATCGCACCACTACACCTATGTGATCCCCATTTCCCCCACCTATGCTTATCTTGTTTCCCCTTTGCCCAGAGGACAGTCCCCCCCCTTACCCATGATTGCTTCTTATGATCATGGCAGTTCCCCTAAACCCTATAAATATGACTGCCTTGTAAAGTAGCTCCTTAACTAGATCTACATTTAATCTATGTGGTATTTGGTTCTCCTGCTATCTCTAAGTGAGGGTCGCAGTCAATGACTTCTCCACTATCCCAGATTTCCATCAGTCTCCTGTCTACTGCTGAGTGACAGCTGAACAACAGAAAGGGGTCAATTGTGCCTCTGATCTATACCCATAGATCACATCACAAAAGATCTAGTTGAACCTTGTTCACTCCTTGTTCTACCAAGAAGAGTCTAGTGGGCCCAAATTCCCACTAGGGAAATTCCATCACAATTTACTCCGCTGCTGATCCTCACAGGGACAAAGAAAATGAAAGCCAAAACGTTGGACAATATCTAGAGACCTGCATCCCCGATTCACCTCGAAGACTTTGAATTGGAGGAAGCTCTGCTACTCCTAGCTATCATCTCAACCCCCGGCCCCATAGCACCAGAACCTATCATTGTCCTTCTCAGAGCCTACCTGCACCTCTGGTCCTTAGCACAGAAACTATTGCAACCAACAGGAGTCCAACTCCTGTCCCACCTAATACAGCTACATCGCACTTAGAAGAGGAAGATTTGCTCTTGATCTCCCACCAGGGAAAAAAGCAAAAATGTCCGAAAAGCAAGCTGGGTTGCCAACTGATTTCTCCGGAGAAGGGGAAGACACTACATGGTGAATCATGACCATGAGCAACTACTTCTCTATGAACGATGACATCTATACATATGGGCAGGACAAGATTAACACTGCATTAAACAAAATGAGCAAGGAATGGGGAAAGACATTCACAGAAGCATACTACAATCAGCAAGAAGAGGGAATGATCCCAGATACACAGACATGGAAGGAATTTAAAGAAAAATTCCTTGAAGCATTCTCATCCAAAGAAGTCCACCTGGACCACCAAAGGAAGTTAGCTGCTCTCAAACAAAAGGACAAAGAATCCTATCCTACCACGAAAGGTCTACAGGGATATATGCAGGGAAAGCAAAGATGATGGATGATGCAGCCTTAACGGAATGGTTCATTAGGGGTCTAAATCTGGTCATCGCAGAAAAAGTAATCAGCAACAAGAAGCTGGAGACCCTTAAGGAGTGGATCAAATCTGCTCACAAGCAAATGAGGCAGATCGAAAGAGTCCAAGATCTGAAAGGGAATCGATTCAAGGCAGAAACACAGGACCCTAATGCTATGGATGTAGACATCATCAAGCTATCTCCATTTAACTGTGCCAAGCACATCAAAGAAAATTGATGCTTCATATGCCATAAAGTAGAGTGCTTCACTAGGAATCATCCACGACCAGGAACCACTTCCCACACCAACAAGTTCCAAAAGAAGGAACAGACTAAAGAGATCTCCAAAACTACCCCTATATCTTTGGCAATCACTGATTACGTTAAGATTCTTGGGGAAAAAGACATCAAAGAGGAGGACATAATCAAGATACTTAAAGAAGTATATGAAGAACCGACCTATCAGGGGGAAGAAGAAGAGACAATTGCTAAAATTAGCATTGAAACATTCAGGGTGAGAGTGGAAAGGGCAAAGGGTTTTTGAGGAGGAGAGCTCAGTCAGTGTGTCACTCTCCTATGACTTGGAATGTACAATCTACAGAAAGACAATCAATCACAATCCCAATTCAAATACTTTCAGAAACCACTGAAATCAAAGCCTTAGTCGACAGTGGAGCAACCAGTTGCTTCATAAATGAATCCCTCGCTAAGAAACTACACCTCCCCCTGAAAAAACTAAATATCAGAAGAATCACCATCAATGCAGATGGAACATCAAACAATGGAGGGGACATAATGCATAAAACACAAATAACCACTATGATAGGAGGAAGATGGGAGACCAGAGACTATCTAGTAATTAAAAGTGGAAAGACTGACATAATATTGGGAATGAGCTGGCTTGTAACTCATAACCCAATAATTAACTGGATATGCAGGGAACTACTGGGAGGGAAGAAAAGCACAGACCCAGAGGAACAAAGATACCTAATCAAGTATCTCACTACGAACCTTGCTGAAGAACCAAATGAGGAGGTCCTCATTCATTGCTGCACAGAATATCAGGAAATAAACAAACTAACCATCTCAACGGAAATTGCCAGCAAAATTGACAAAAAGAAAGTGGTTCTCCTAGCAAAGTTCCGCCAATATCAAAAGGTGTTCTTTGAAGAAGCAACCGATAGTCTCCCCCCAAGAAGGACTTATGACCACCATATTGATCTACTCCCCTCCTTCTCTCCAAGAAGGGCAAAAAACTACCCCTTAAACCCAGAACAAATGGAAGCATGCAGAAAATTTGTGACAGAACACCTCTGAAGCAGAAAGATCCAGCCGTCCAAATCCCCACAAGCATCCCCCTTCTTCTTTGTAGGAAAGAAGGATGGAAAACTTCATCCATGCCAGGACTACTGGTACCTGAATGAACATACCGTCAAAAACGCCTACCCTCTACCCCTTATCAGTGATCTCATTGACAAGTTAAGAGGATCGAAGATCTTCACCAAGATGGACGTAAGGTGGGGGTATAACAATGTTCGAATAGTATCAGAGGACCGATGGAAAGCCGTGTTTATCATACCACTGGGATTGTTCAAACCAACAGTAATGTTCTTCAGACTATGCAACTCCCCTACTACCTTCCAAGCCCTCATGGATGATATCTTTGCAGATTATCTAGCCAAGGGATGGCTAATTATATACATGGACGATCTTCTCATCCACTCTTCAAATCAATAACTCCATGATGAAAGAACAAAGAAAGTGCTGGAGAGAATGCTGGAGCATCAACTATATCTCAAACTAGAGAAATGCTGCTTTGACGCAAAGTCCACAGAATATTTGGGAATGGTTATCTCGGAAGGGCAAACCAAGATGGACCCTATTAAACTCAAAGCCATCCAAGAATGGAACCCCCCAACTTCCATAAAAGGAACTCAATCCTTTTTAGGGTTCTGCAACTTCTATTGGAAATTCATAGAGGGGTTTTCCACTAAAGCACATCCCCTCATAGAATTAACCAAGAAGGACATTAAATGGCATTGGGGGGAATCCCAGGAAAAAGCCTTTAGGGAGCTACAGAAACAATTCCTTAAGAAACCCATATTGGTCATCCCAGACCCTTCAAAGCCATTCTTTGTAATGATGGACGCATCCCTGGTAGGGACGGGAGGAGTACTGATGCAAAAGGACACCAACGGAGATCTACACCCATGCGCCTACCGATCCAGCACTCTATCCCCAGCAGAAAGGAATTATGACATCTACGATAAAGAACTATTAGGAGTGATACAAGCCCTAGACGATGTTATGCTGGACAAGTGTGACACCTAGTCTGATCCTTTATCGCAGCACACACTCAATAGTAGTGCAAAGACTATTAGAAATCCTTTAAGAGGTTCACTGCAGTGACTCTTTCACACTGAGGAAACTAGACACCACACTTGTGATTGTGTAGATCTAGCTGAGGTTACAAGTACAGATGGCTACCATATTTATAGTGAT
>JBBPJU010000142.1:0-37477 GCA_038088875.1 Austroboletus festivus | reverse complement strand
TAACGTCGTTGTCGCCTTCCCTAACTGTAATTTCCGTGTGGTTACAGTAATATTACTGACCGTTTGGATAGCCATGTTTTCGGAGGACCATGCCGTAATGAGAAGTTTTGCTCTCGGTTGAACGCGGTGAGTTGGCGAACGAGCAGTGAGTCCCGACGCACTCCGACGCAGTCACCCCCCACAGGATCATCCTTTCCTCAGATAATATCCGTTGTCCTGTTTTGGTGGTCATGTTTCCGGCAGCGAGACCCGTGAGCACCGACCCATGCCAGGTCTGCTGTAACGTGACGGAAGGGAATCCCTGAACCGTTGGCCCTGTCCTGCAATCGGCTCATTGGGAAAGTGTCGCCCTTCTCATCCGAGGTGCCGTTATAAAAAGGGACAAGTCCACAAAACACGTTCCTCAGTGTAAATTTTATCCAGACTCGCTCGCTCCCTGGTGGTGCTCTCTGTATCAAGTCCTAACGATGCACCCGTGGTCTTTCTTCTCCACAGTGGCCATTATTTCTTCGGCTGTTGCGGCCTCTATCCCATCGTCCTCATCGTCTGCGCCCTCCGCTACGCCCACTGTCCCCTACGCAAGCGACAAGCCAAACTATTGGCTATGGACAGCAGATTCTGACTCGATCGACACTAATCCACAACCCATACGTGCTGGATTGGGAGGCGGCATCCTTGGACCGCAGAACATCCCGGCGCAGTTACAAAATTCGGATGCACTCGCACCGCCAACAACCGATAACGGTGTGGTGTGAGCGGAATTTCTTATTACCTTCGTACTCCTCACTCATGCTGTTGCTTATAGCGATAACTTCAAGTGGCCGTTCGCTCTCAGTCACAATCGACTACAGTCGGGCGGTTGGGCTCGTGAACAAAACTGTACGTTTATGCTCGGTATGTTTTTCTAGCAGGTACTGAACAGCTTTAGTGAAACAAATGCCCATTGCTACTGCTATCGCTGGTGTCGACATGCGTCTCGAGGCTGGCGCCATTCGGTGAGTACTACATAGCAGCCGTTTCAGCTCGGCTGCTAATCAGCATACAGGGAAATGCACTGGCATGCAGATGCGGAATGGTCTTATGTGATCTCAGGCTACCTTCGGGTCAGTTGTTTTACTCCCCAAGGGCAAATATACATTCAGGACGTGGTAAATGTTTGAGGTGGTGATAAACTGTCAGCTATCTGACAGTTCTTCCAGGGCCCGGGCGATATGTGGTACTTCCCTCCTGGCTTTCCTCATAGTATCCAGGCCATGAACACTACCGCTGATGGTGCGGAATTCCTCCTCATCTTCGACAATGGTGCATTCAGTGAAGATTCGACATTCTTGCTCACTGCGAGTATTTCGCTTATCCGGTGCACTTATGTTATTAACCGCCTTGTAGGATTGGCTGGCTCATGTTCCCAAGGAGGTTATCGCCAAGAACTTCCAAGTCAATATGGAGGCGTTTGCTCATATTCCAGACAGGGAGCTGTACATCTTCCCTGGTATGACATCACATTTCTGTGGCAATGCCTTTAACCCTGGTGTCTCTTCTTAGGTAAACCGCCTGTCGCAGATGTATACGCCGATATGGTTGTGCCAAATAATACTCCTCTAAATTATACATTCCCGGCCTCCAAGTTACAAGCGACACAGGCACCTGGAGGATCGTACAAGGTCGTTGACACGCGTTTGTTCCCCGCCGCTACGACGATCTGTGCAGTAGAGGTGACTGTTGAAGTTGGTGGCATGCGGTATGCGTATTTTATTAATTCACATGTCACGGTTCCGCTTATCTGTTGCCTGGTTCAGTGAACTCCACGTAAGTAATTTCTGTACAGTCATTCATTTCGAGTTGAAGATCGCAACTGTTTTTTCAGTGGCACCCAACGGAACCGGAGTGGAGCTTCTTCCTGTAAGTTTGTGCTCCTTTCAGTTGGTTCATAGTTTGACGTGAAAGGCAGCTCCGGTACAGCTCGCATCACGGTCTACGCTGCAACGTCTGATGCAAATACACTCGACTTCCAGGTACGAATGAATTGTAGTATTCTGTAAGGATTTACCGAGTCCTCGTGAATTAGTCGGGCGATATCGCATACATTCCGCCCTCATTTGGTTAGTCCTTCCTCTCGTCTGACTATGGATTTCCCATATGACCGACTGATGCTCTATCGCAGGTCACTACATCGAAAATACTGGCAACACAACCTTGCACTACCTCGAAATATTCAAATCGGGTATGTCTCTTTCTGTCCGCTTGTGTCTCATCATTCATGAATATTGTCTCAGGCGAGTTCGAGGACATATCACTCAATCAATGGCTGGCATTCACGCCACCTGACCTGGTCAAAGCTCATCTTGATGTTGATGACGCTACTATCGCCAAGTTTGCCAGGGTCAAGCCGGTAATCGTCTGACCCATTTCCACGACCCCTTCAGCGCACGTAATTGCCACCGCCGCTTCATCGGATTTGACCGTCTTAGACAATTTAAATAACGACCTGATATGTGTACGAGTTTTTTCTTCCGACGATAGGTGCCGATGTCGACAGGCCGGATTCGGATGTCGGATTTTTTACTGCTTTCTCTTTCTTTTCCCTTTACAACGAATACATAATGGAAGCCATACGTACACCTTTTAACGCGTACGTAGGGGCGCCCTGAGGTGTCCCTACGGTGTAAAATATTATGTACCACTTTGAGTTGCAACAAGCAATCTTCCTAATTTGAATTCACGTTTGTCGAGACGTGCGGATATGTACATCTCCCCCTTGAATCCGTCGTCATGTGAGTGGTGCCGGTTGGCGGTAATATATCGTAATACTTGTGTGTCTGCATAGGCATCCGTGTGGCCACCGAGATGCCCATGTTTCAGGCCCTTGACGGAGGAATACTTAGTGATTGATTTGGTTGCAAATCATGATAAGATAATCTTGGGCGGTGAATTTCAAATTTGCGGGGTCGTTAATGCGGGGCTGTCGAACAAGTGGCTGTGTCACCGGATGTGTGCTTGTCGACTTTAGTAACAACAACATATGGGTGTCACGAATCACCGACGCTGTATTCACACCTTCAGTCTCCCGGGTGACTCGGACGGTATTGGGTGCTACGTTGCTCTAATGCGACTTCGCCAGTTTCATTGTTCGCTCCTTGGCAGGCCGGGGAAAAAAGAAGGGGTGCAAGTTTTTGCGACGGTGCGCCGGTGAGACACTGTTATAATAGATTACGAGGCAAACGAAACGCAGCGCTTTGGCCGCCGGAGGAGCCAGCCAATCACAATGTTTGAGATCAGCTGCAAGTAGTTTCGGTTGTCGGCCTGCTCTCCGAAACAGGATGAATCACAATAAGGAGAGCAGGACAGGTGCCAGTGAAAAGGGATGTTTGTGTATACCGTCGGCGTTGTGTTATCCTGCTATCCGAACAAGTTTGGGTCAGAGAGCAACATAGAGGCAAGAATAGTATCTCAAGTGATATGCGGAGTATGGATCATGCTCGGATCATACCTGTGGCATTTCAAGGTTCCGAATCTATGCTAGTATGGAAACTTTATCTGGCGCTGTGTCGTTAGTGGCCCTGATTCCATATGTACTCTGCTTACAGGTTGAAAGAAGGGCATCGATAACCTTAGCGTGGTGGGTAATGTGCTGATGACCAATGAGCGTATCAGATTGATAGAGTTCATAAAGGTTACAAGTAGTGCCAGTACTAAGGGTGTCTCAGTTGAGTGGGCGCATGTGTCATGCTGTGATCCTGAAGTTAAATGTGTCCGCTCGGGAAGAAGGGGTGCACAAAACTGGATTCCCCGCTGTCTACACGACCGAGATTGGGCGCCGCAGGATGACTGATTGCTTCGCAGTGCCCGTCGGGGCGGATACCGGATCATATTCAGCTCGCAGGGGGGAAAAACCGGACATCCCACCTCATGCTTGCCGTTATCGCATTCTGGGCCACCTCGCCAGATTGGGTGCGTCCGCCGCCGAGTTTCTGAAATTCCGCTGCGATAGGCGATAGAGAGTTATTATTAGAAGGCGGACGAGTGACAGGAGCAGCCTTTGCGTGTAAAGCTCAGCACTGTAACATGCACAAAAAGTTGAAGAGATTTGACAGGTCCTGCCTATCCAGTTAGAGAATGCGGGCCCTACTTCTCTTCTTCACGTCGAAACCAGAGTCCTTGCGCTGGATTACCTTTTCTCCGGAGTCCCTGCAACTTCGAAAGCTCATTCGGTCCATCTCTCATCTTTTCGATCTCTATAATAAGTGTTGATCTGATTATCTGTGAAGTGGGCTCGCCCTCAGAATGCGATAGGTGAGGCTAGCATAGATTGCGATAGCACAATCGACGTGGGGCCCCTAGCCACATTCATATCCGTGATTATGGTTATGACCTCTCATTCACGTCTGAGTGTTTTTTGTCAGCAGAATGGAATCTCGACTTATATTCCTTGAAACACTACAGTTTCCTAATTTGGACGGCGGACGGGAAATTGTTCCGTGTCACATACCACGAAAAACTGCGCGCAAGGTATTGTGACCGTCTTAGAAGGTAAATAGGTACGAGAGATAAAGAATGGGAGATTGGACACTGCTGTCGGGTATGTTCGGAAGTGGAAGACCGCGGGGCTGGTGGGCGTGGATGAAATGTGGGGCAGAGAACTAGCTCCCGGGACAAAGGTATATGGAAAAGAACTTTGTACGCTAAGTTTACAGTAGGGGGTGGATCGGTATGTAATATTATTAGACGTCTTTGGGAGCGGTGCGGGTAAGAATAGTAAAGGAGAGATCCCAAGTTGGACGCATCCACATGTTGTCCACGTGATGTTTGTTCAGGGGTGTTTTGCATTGGATTGACTTGAAGTTGCAACGCCACCAGTGCCACCACTAGGCAGTACTCGCAACTGCACACTGCATCAAGGATTGTGTGGCATGGCAGAATCAGGCAATGTGGAACAAGACGTCTTCACGGAATCTCCCCCCATCGTCGACTTCGAAGTGTTAGAGGCCGCAAAGGAAAACATACAACCACTCGCATCAGGACGGCGTGTTACCACGCTATCTGCCATTCTAACAACCCCATATGCTCAACGAGATGCACAACTAAACTCTGCGCGCAAACGGTACAGGGTGAATGTTGAGGTCGCACTGGAGGACGAGGACGAGGATCCCCTTGAGGCATACGTTCGATTTGTCAACTGGACGGTGGAGAATTATCCTCAAGGACAAAGTGCTGAGTCTGGCCTCCTCGAACTGCTGGAGGAGGCTACAAGAGTTCTCAAAGATGATCGCGATGGTATGTGGAGAGGGGAACTCAAATACCTGAAGCTTTGGGTGTTATACGCGAGTTTCGTCGAGAAACAAACGATGATATACAGGTTCTTGCTTGCGAATGATATTGGTACAAATCATGCGCTACTGTACGAAGAGTACGCGGCGATATTGGAACGACAAGGACGGTAGGTCAAAATCTTGGTTGTTGGTGGAGGGCGTCACCGATCCCGTCTATTTCAGGAAGAGTGATGCTGACTCGGTGTTCTTGCTCGGCATTGCTCGGCAGGCCCAACCTCTTGATCATTTGCAGAGTAAACACGCAGAGTTTCAGAAACGCATGATGTCCAGCCTGGCGATGCCTCCACCTCCAGTCCCGGAGCCATCCACTAGACGTACAGCATTGGCTGTCACTGCATCGTCATCATCAGCCTCTCTCGGGCGGGGACGTACTCCCTCTTCATCACAGGGCGATGTTTTTGGCTCGGGCAGCACGATTTCTAATTCCCGTCTTCACATCTTCGTTGACCCGACTGGTTCAGAGCCTCAGGGAGAGGCTCGGGCGCTGTACCCGGATATCGGGACGCGTAAGTCACGGATCAAGGAGAACGTACCTGAAGTTCAAAAGGCCGCTGGGACAACGCTGAAGAACGCGGGACGCACCCGCCGTGTAGCCTCCGGTTCGAGCGTAATCGGAACTGGAACGGGAACTACTTCCAAAATCGTTCCCTATCAGGACCTTAGTCCGGGCGATGTCGCGGAAGAAGGATTAACGCCTGCCCTTCTCCCAGCGAAGCTGAACCCTGAGACGCCCGCAAAAAGCTCACTCTCGGCACCATTCCGAGATCGCGACTTCCCCGGGGCTGGTCCTCCTGGCGCTCCAAGATTCACACCGTTTCGAGATGAGGTGAGCTTCTGGCTCCTTTGTAATTTGGGAGTGCTTTTTCAACACGCCACTCATCCACTTTCTATTGATGTATCGGGAAAATATACTAGCCGGAAACTCCTAGCATGTCAGCGGAACCAGTTGCACCCGAAACTGTTATGAAGCCGAAAGTCGCAAGCAAAGGGATTTCTGTCTTGTCCGAGGCTGAGGCCTTACGAAAGGATCCCCTGAAAAATTATTCCGCGGACGAGTGTCACTTGGTGGATGGTTGAGGGCGTCCCCCATGTGATTTATACCATACTATTCTTCTCCTGCTCCCCATCTATTCCCTTTTCTCCTTCGAAATTCTTTTTACATTAGATATCTTTGATCTTTTATGATGAGCACTCATTAAGACGAGCTGGGGTACACTCTCCTAATGTGGACATGCCCCCGAATTGCTGCCGCAGCATGTTTCACACTTTTGAGTACGACGACAATTTACTAACGACTACTCTACTCTTCGTTTCCCGGACACAATGAGCTACGTGAGACAGGCGCTGATTCCGTGCAATCCAGGGACGGAGCGCGGTCGATCGACGAAGCTCTCTGCAATCAACGTCAAAGGGTCTGATAAGATCATCTATGCCAACGGGCGCAGTGTGATTGTAAGCTCCATCTCATTCTGTTTTGCAAATGACAGCATATATCTTACACATTTTTCAAGGTCCTCGATCTCAAGGTAGGGCACTTCTTCCGTCTAGCTCTCGCCGAAAGCATCACTAACGCATGGTAATAGTACCCTCGGTCAAGCACGTCGTTCACGGGGCACGCAAAAGAGACGACAGTCGCGCGTTTCTCGCCGTCTGGATTCTATTGCGCCTCAGCGGACGTTTCTGGA
Organism: Austroboletus festivus; assembly: GCA_038088875.1. Lineage (NCBI taxonomy): Eukaryota > Fungi > Basidiomycota > Agaricomycetes > Boletales > Boletaceae > Austroboletus > Austroboletus festivus. The sequence goes on along the minus strand of JBBPJU010000142.1, from coordinate 30,465 downwards.
CTTGGTACGTCCCCGTACATTTCCACATCTTTCATTTCGCCTGTGCATGGAGCTTCCGGCTGACATCCGTATATTATTCACGAAACGCATACACTAACGCCGTGGCTGGTAGTGAAGATCTGGGACACAGTTAACGAGGACCAGTCTGTTGTTGGCGAGTATAAGGTGCTGTCTGGGCGAATGTGAGTTCGATATTTGATAAATGCATGGGTCGTTTGATGTTGACCGTTTCGGTCTACTCCTTTTTGTCGATGTGCTAGAAACGATCTCGCATGGGATGCTGATGGTGAACGCATCATCGCAGTCGGAGACGGAAGGGAAAAGTATGTTTTATCCCCTTCAGACTCTCTCCCTGGCTGATGGCCGCCTCTTTTTCTTCTCACCCGCTATTTTTCTTGTGTGACTTATTGCAAGATTCGCTCACGCGTTTTTGCGCAATACTGGTTCATCCACGGGAGAGATTACAGGACATTCCAAGGTCGGCTATTTCTTGCAGGGACACCAATTTGGGGCGCATATGTATCTTCCTTGATATAGGTCATTAATGCGGTTTCTATTCGCCCCAAACGCCCCTACCGTGCAGTCACGGCAGATGACGGCTCATTGATTAATTTTCACCAGGGTACGTTTCCTTGCATATTCACCTATCTGCCTGAGCCTGAGCAGTTGCTAGGCCCCCCGTTCAAGTACGTTAAGGTGTGTCAACATTCAATTATCCAATGTTGAGCATTAATAAATCAAAATTTTCGCTAACTGCAATGATCGGACGACATGGCAACATGTCACATGGCGACAGACGATCCGAGAACACACGAAGTTTGTACAAGATGTCAAATACGCGCCAAATGGGAACTACTTTGCTAGTGTCGGCTCTGATTTCAAGATTTTTTTGTACAATGGGGAGAATGGGGACAAGATTGCGAACCTTGTGGATAGCCCGCATAAGGGTAGCATCGTGCGTTTCGCATTTATACCTGCCATAGTGTGCAAAGTGCAAGTGAAATATGAACTGTGAAATCTGGTGTAGATGGCGTGTTCTTGGAGCCCTGGAAGCGATCAGTTTGTAACCTCGTCGATGGATAATACGGTCAAACTATGTAAGCGCATCCTAACATTTTGTGTTTCTCAGCTATAACTTATGTCTTGTCTTTGCGGATGATTCGAATCCCATTGGATCATAGGGGATGCTGGCGCACTAAAGAATGTGACGACGTGGACCTCTGAAAAGGGCGTCCCAAACCAACAGGTTGGAAACGTCTGGGTGAACCCGCATGAGGTAGTGTCGCTATCCATGGGCGGAGAACTCAGGGTCATCGACGTGCGCGAGGGTAATGCAAAGGTGACACGGGTTATTGAGGTATATATGTTTCGTACCCCATGCGGAGAGCACTTGATCTGATGTGCGAGCCGCTCTTTCCTTTGTTTCTCATCGTGCTCAACAGGCACCTCAAAAAGCGATAACCTCTGGGACCCTTAGTCAATCTGGTAGCGGCACATTCTTTGTCGGGTCCGCCGACGGGCGTGTCTTCCAGTATCATACGGCCTTACAGGAGGAAGACTCCATCAAAGTTCAAGGCGAGGGCCACACGAGCTTGGTATCTAGTATGGCAGCAGATGCTGGCGGGCAGATTTATTCTGCTGGGTTCGACGATAAACTGAAGGAAGTCGACCCGGCAGCTGGATTTACGTGGGCCTTTTTATTTTCTTTCTCTCGTCCAAAAAATGAACGTCGTCAAATTGATCCGAGCAGACCAGCGACGCTAGATCTCAATGGCCAGCCGACATCGCTCGCTACTATATCGGATGGAACAGTAATTATCGTTCAAGCCGAGAAGACGGGGAAAACGATCGTCCAAGCGGTACGGCACAACCAGACAATATGTACCCTGCGACCCTCATATAAGGCAGTCGCAGTCGCTGCGTCTGGCGAGCTGGTTGTCGTGGGCGGTGAAGTAGGTGTTTTTTTGGTCGTATCGCATGCAAGGCACTCAATATATTGATTTAAATAAATGTGGGCTCTTGTAGGACGATAATAAGGTACACCTGTACACCTGGGATGGGTGCGCATCGGCCTTTGCCGAAAAGGCTTCATCAGAGTGTATAGGCGCAAGAGGCCAGATCACGACAGTCGCGATTTCAGTGGACGGAAAGTACATCGCCACCGGTGACGTGCGTTTATTTTCTTTCTTCCTACCATTGCTAGACCCCTTATACTCACCTTCTCATACATACCATCATTGGTCTGGTTTGGGCCGATCCCCGGAATTGGCTTAGTCTATCGGAAAGATTGTTCTCTTGGACGGGCACACTGCCGAGGTGCGCCCACCTTCATTATGTCTTTCCTCTTCTGCTCACCCCACCTCCACTATCTCACAGAGACTCACAGACAAATGGACGCACCACTCAGCGCGCATCACCTCACTCGCCTTCTCTGCCTCGACATCCTACCTCGCATCTACTTCGCTCGATACGCATGTGTACGTGTACACCCTTGAGGTGCCATTCTCACGGTATGTGCACATCGCCGGGGCCGCCCCGATGGGTGGAGCAGTTGTAGCCTGGCTTCCAGGTGTGAATGGTCAGGCAAAGGGGAAAGTGGTGAGTGGGGGTACGGATGGATGTGTGAGGGTGTGGGAGGTAGTCTTGCCTTGAGTGTGAGATCAAAGTTAATGGGTATTATTCTTACAAAGAGTCTGCGTATTTGAAAGTAGTGATGATGGTCAGATATACTGAGTGTCAGTGTACCTAAGCCTGAGGATCAAAAAGAGGGTTCCATCCTATTGCAGAGTGTCACTGGGAGGACTGACTGATACTGAACAGCTGAACTACATGATTGGTGACAGCAGGGCCTGCAATGACAACTATAGCCTTGTTGCCTTGCTCATCAACTGGCATATCAAATTCTTCAAGTGATTTGCTAAGATGGTAACTCTGTGGCGAGAGATAAGACAGTGAACTTTCTACTTTAACTTGCAACATGACACATTTGTATGTTGTTAAGAATGGTGGGGTAGATAGGCAATATGCCCGCTACAGTCCCCTGGGCTGCAGCTCTCTGTTTTATTGTCTACTGGTCTATTGAATATCATTTTGTAACTATCATATGCTCAGCTCAAATATTCAGCTGATATGTTCAGTGGGTCTAGGCAGTGGGCCTAGGCCTTTGTATGTTCGAGGGATTGCACCTGATTACTAATGGCAGAGCTCCTTGTCTCACATTGCAATACCTGTAATTATTGGAATGGAGTATTGTCAGAGCTTCATTTTACTCAACACTCCCCCTCAATCCTTGGACATGCCGAGATCCTGGATGTACTGTTGGTGCTTTACCCTTGTCAGGCTCTTAGTTAGTATATCCATGCACATGTTGTCTGTGTGGCAGTATTTGAGCTCTATATGTCCCTTTTTGATATGTGACCTTATGTGATGGTGGCTTAGTGTGATATGCTGCGATCTTTTGTGATATTGGAAGTTTTGTGTGATGGTGATCGCTGATTGGTTGTCTCTGTATAATAGCATTGCACCATGTTGTTCACAACCCAATTTGGTAAATAAGTTCCATAACCATCTAATCTGCTTTGTCACTTCTGACATCGTGGCATATTCTGCTTTGGCAGTCGAGAGTGATGGGTTATTCTGCTTACTTGATGCCCATGTGATCACTCTGCCATTGAGCAAGAACACATTACTGCTAGTCAAAGTTGCATCAGAGTGATCAGCAAAACTAGCATCTGAGTATCCAATGATTTTGTTCACATTGGTCTCGACTTTCCAATAGGCTATTCCCAAATTCCTAGTACCTTTGAGATACCATAGTACTCATTTAGCTGCTGTCCAGTGCTTTAGATCTGGATTGGCATTGAATGAGCACAATCGATGCACAATATATGCTATATTGGGATGTGTCATGGTGGCTGCATATATTAGTGAGCCAATGAGTGACACATATTTGTTGCTTTGACATGCCTCTCCAGTTTTGTGGTCATATGGCTGTAACCAAATATTCAGCTTAGCTGGTGTGGTTACTGGATTAGCATTTGCCATCTCGTACTTGTCAAAAATTGACTTGATATATTTTGTTTGCTTTATTGTGAGGGTTCCAGCCTCATGATCGCATGTGATCTCGATACCAACTAATTTACTCAGTTCACCTAAGTCAGTTACATTGAATAGACTCTTTAATTGCCCCTTTAGGTAATTCATGAGCTGTGGCATTTTGCAGAACAGCAACATATCATCTACCCATATGGTGATGATTTCTATCCTGTTGGTATTTCTGATGTAGATGCAGGGGTTGGAATTTAATTGTCTGAATCTGATCTTGATCAGATCTTGGTTGAGTCTTTCATTCCATTCATGACCAGATTGTTTTAGGCCATATAAGGTTTTGATTAGATGACATAACTGTGATATGCCATCATCATAGCCTTTGGGCTGTTTTATGTATATTTCCTCTTTTAGTTTCCTGTTTAGATATGCACCTTTCACATCCATTTGTTGTATTTCCCAATCCTTGGCAACAGCCAGCATGAGGATGGCTCTAATGGATTCAAGTCTTATGACTGGGGAAAAGGTTTCATTAAAATCTTGGCCAGGGATCTGAGTGAATCCTCTAGCTACAAGACATGCTTTGTATTTTTGTAGATTTCCATCTTTATTGTATTTTCACACAAATACCCATTTATTTGATATGGGTTTCTGATCATTGGGCACATCGGCTAATTTCCATGTACCCATATTGTTGAGCATCTTTAGCTCAGTTTGGATCACTTCCTCCCACTTTGGTCAATCAGGAGATCTTTTTGCCTCTGCAAGTGTTAGTGGGTCTCGACCTCTGAGGGGAGTCTTCAAGAATGCCTGGTAAATACATTCTGCACTGGGTATTTCCTCTGCATGGTATATGCAATTGGCAGCCAGTTCGTCATCTTCATCAGGGTTGTCGACTAAATTGAGTAAGTGATCTATGTCATGATTGATATTATTTTCATCTTGTTTTTGTTGCTTAGGCTCCTCTGGGCCTTGCTCCCCATCATGTGCTCATTTATTGTTTATATTATTGCCACTCTCTGGGTGATCTGTAGATTCCGGTTCTCTGTGGTCATTGGCATTCGATGCTGGTTCGCCTATGCCATGTGGCTCCCCCTTGGACTGGTGGTCAGGTGACAATTTAGGTAATAACATATGTGGGAAATGGTAGTTGCATGATACTTTCACAACTTTTGTAGTAGCATCCCAGTAGAGTATTACTTGGGTGGCAGTGTTGTAGCCAACAAATATATGTGATTTAGCCTTTGCCTCAAGCTTGTTTGATCTGTCCTCTCTGAGTATTCAGATGGGAATGCCAAATTTCTGTATTGTGAAGATATCAGGTTTGTCACCTGTTCATTTTTGATGTGGTGTAATGTCACTGATAGCATGTGTGTAAGCGCGATTGTGAAGATATGCGGTGTGTGACATCACTTCTGGCCATACCTCTTTTGGGATATCACAGGCCAATAGCATTGTGCGGGCTAATTCCATAAGTGTGCAGTTGTACCATTCAGCAATGCTGTTTTGTTCCAGCATATAGGGAGTGGTTATTTGAATCTCAATACCTTTGTCTAGGCACCAGTTGATTAGATTGTGGTTCATGTACTTGTGTCCATTGTCTACCTGTATGATCAGAGTCGGAGTCCTCTTGTGCTACATCAGCGTGCTCTTTCCCTTTCCCCTTCTGGGCAGGTTTCTCTTTCTCTTTCTCTTTCTACTTACTAATGTGCCCTTTTCCTTTATTGGCTGGGTTCTTCCAGTATTCAGTGTCTTTGTGTCCATGTTTGTCACAGATACCACATTTGGGAGCACCATGTAAGTGACAGTTGTGTGAAGTGTGATTAGTGCAGTGACATGTGGAGCATGGTGGAAACATGGTCTTGGCACAGGAAGTGTTACGATTTATCCCTGGGGCATAGCTGAGTAGCATCCGGACTACTCTTTTCCCTTGACATCTTTCACCTTGACTTACTTGTACCATTTCCTAGATGAGTCTACTTGCATTCTATGTGGATATGCTCTGTTTCTCTAACTCACATCTAGTCCCTGTTATTCCTGCTTACCTGATTCTTCTTTGTCACAGACAATCCCTTTGATCTGATTACTTAATATGTATTTGTCATGGATGAGTCATTCCTTATCTCTTATCTTGATTCAACCCTTGACCCTTCTGACTCATCCATTCCATTTATATCTTGGCTTATCTGTTTTTCCCCTATTTATCAGTGACTCAGCCCTTGATCTCAGATCACTTTCCATTCTTCTGGCTGAGTCAGCATTTCTTTGATGTTCCATCACATTCTTGGACATTCTAATGACTCATCATCCTGACTCATCATTAGTACCCTTTACCCTATTTTCCTTCTTGTTGTGACATGATCTACGGGTATAGATCCGAGATACAATCAACCCCTGAGTTGTTCAGCTGTCACTCTGCAGTAGACAGGAGACTGATAGAAATCTGGGATAGTAGAGAAGTCTTTGACTGTGGCCCTCACTTAGGGATAGCAGGTAACCAAATACCACATAGATTAAACATAGATCTAGTTAAGGGATTACTGTATAGGGCAGTCATATTTATAGGGATAGGGGGAACTGCCACAATCATAAGAAGCGATCATGGGTAGAAGGGGGACTGTCCTCAGGGCAAAGGGGAACTGATACAGGTAGTCATAGGTGGGGGAGAAAGAAGATCGCACAGGTGTAAAAGTGCAATTGGAATGGGAAGTCATCCATGAAGTAAAAGATAAGAAAGATAAGAGAGATAAAGTTTGTATGATTTAATCTAGAGCATGGATGCGTCACATCCATACAGGATCTGTGGGCCATTCGGGCGCAGGTGCCATCTCCTTGAGTCCTAGAGGTGGGGCTTGGATATTCCACCACCCTGGAATGAAATCTCCTAGGGGTTCCTCTCCCCAGGTGGCTCCTTCAGGCTCTCCTCCCCAGAACTGATGTTGTCTGTCCTCCATCCCTCCAAAAGCAGCGGTCACGATATTCCCATTCAACCATGGCCTATCTCCTTCATGGGGGAAAGGGGTGGCCCTCTGCAGGTAGTTGACATGGTGCGTGACATTACCCCGTCGATAAGGTCGACGAACCTCATCGATCTCATCCCAATCCATCATCCATCTAGTTAGATCCACCCTCTGTGCGACTGGGGCAGAGATGTTGGGGGTGGCCTGGGGCATCCTCGCCACAGTAGGGGCAAGTGTAGTTGGGGCAGGATGGTCAGAGATGGTGGGGACTTCCACACTGATAGCATTGATAGGTTCGCATGGGGGAGACTGGGGTGTCATTTTGTCTGATGTTGATTCTGGAGGAGAGAGGTCGCTTAGGTCACTGAGAGACTCGGGGTATGGGGTTGGGGGATGGAGTGGTTGGTGGGATGAGCTGCCTGGGTGGGGCATCGTCATTTTCTGTTTCGGATCTTTCCACAGTTTCAGGTGCCTTAATGTCTGTAAGAGGGTTGGCGATATGAATCGGGATGGGAAGAAGATTCTCTCGCTCTTCGCTATCTCGCAATTCTCCAGTGAGCCATCTAATCACCTCAGTTTCAAATGGGAAATGGCTCCCATTAAGAAAGGCGAACTGTCTGGCAAGTTTGATATCGATAAATCCTCACTGTCCCATAGTTCGGGGTAACTGGAGGTAGATGGGATAAAGTCTTCCGAAGAAGGTGGAGGTGGGGAGTCTCTTGATAAAGTATCCCAATCCACAGAAGTGGAGTGTGTTGAGGGTCTGGCCGCCCGCCGAGCGGAGATTTTCTGCAATCGCCTCAGTAATGTTTGCCATGCCATTTTCTTCGACCAGGAGTCTTGTTGAGACATAACTGTGGTAGGTGTCGATGAGGATGACAAGGGAGGATAGTTTCCTTAACTCAAGATTTGCTTCTAATAAGGCCAATCCCTGTGGGTCATCTAAAACGGCAGCATATGTGATTCTCCTATAAGAGGGAGGGAGGATCTGTAGATTGAATACATCTTTGACCAGGGTGAGGATAAGGGACATAAATGAAGATAAATATGGAGGCGTGAGAGGTGAGATTGATATTGTCAGCGTAGAGATCAAATCCAATTTGTATGACGAACTTTAGTGTGATTAAAAGGGGAAGAGGGGGGTGTCCGAAGGGTAAAATGAGGGGGAGGGTGTGATTGATGATAAGGAATGGAATGGTGGGCTAGTAATGATAGGGGCAGGCACTGATGTTGCAGTAACACTGATGAGTTTTGATGTGTTCTTGGGTATAGTGGTGTCGTCTTCCAGGTTCGAACACAGAGATACTAGAGAACTTTCGAGTGTAGTGGTCTGGTTTATTGGTTTTGAGGGAAAATTTGTAAAATGGGCAGCGGATAGTGGGCTGCTTCATGGTAGTCTGTGTCTCTTCTTATAGTTTTTGAGGGTTTCGTCTGTGTGAGTGAAGTTGTTCTCTGGTTCCCATGTATTCTTGGTGGAACTGTATCCCCTCCATTTAACTAGGTAGGACCTGCGTCCTGGATGTCCTCTGTGGTTCAGAATCGCCTCGATTTCATATTCTTCCTCGTCACCTATGACCTCAGGGGGAGGCGGGGGTGCACAGATCCCATATTCGTCTTTGGATAAATCGGGAAAGAAGGGACGCGTGGAATACGTTATGGATTTTCCATGTCGGGGGTAATTCCAATTGGTAGGTCACAGGTGAGAGCACTTTCGTAATACAGAAGGATCCTTCTCTTTTTGGTCCTAGTTTCTTTGAGGGGTAAGGGGTTTTAAGGTTTTTATTCGATAGCCATACTTTCTCCCCTATTTTCCAAGGTTTGAACGTGGAGTAGTGGTGAGAAAATTGTTGGGCATTGGTGATCGCGGCTAGTGCCTCATCCCTGGCATGTTCCAGTTTGGTCAGCCTTCTTTCGATAGTTGGGTTGAATGTTTTTCCAATAGGGGGATAGGCTCTGGGTTCGTATCCCATTATGAGGTGAAATGGAGTCTGTTTGGTAGCCGAGTGGACGGAGGAGTTATGGTTGAATTCTGCCATTGGGAGTAGTTCCTGCTATCTATCTTGTTGTCCTTGGCAGAATATCCATAAGTAGGTTTCCAGTTCTTGGTTTACTCTTTCCATTTCTCCGTTGGTTTGTGGGTGATATGCGGTGGATAGGGCAACATCATATTCGAGCAGTCTCGCCAGTTCCTTAGCGAAAGCAGAGGCGAATTGGGGGCCTCTGTTGGAGATAACCTTTGAATGTAGTCCAAATCACGGAAATACATGTTTAAAGAATAGCGTGGCTACCCCTGCTGCGTCGACTGTTTTGGTAGTTGGGATGAAAATTGCCCCCCTACTAAGGCTGTGGTCCACCATGACCAAAATAGAGTCTGCTCCCCCAGATTTGGGTAGATCGGTGATCATGTCCATAGATATGGTGTGAAAGGGGTGTGGTGCCATTGCTGGAATTGGAACAAGGGGGGGGTGGCTGGGGTTATTAATATTTTTGTTTTGTTGGCAGATAGGGCACCCCGCTATGTATTTTCTTACGAATGTGGAGAGTCCCAGCCACCAGTAGTCCCAGGAGAGTAGTTGGATTGTTCTGTGTTGCCCTCCGTGCCCTCTGGCGGAGGAGGAGTGGATGGAGTGTACCAAGTTTCGGCATTCTTCCGGGAGAATGTAGAGGCAGTGTCGGAAGTATAACTGTCTGTCAGTGTATGTCCAATCGGTTTGGTTGGTTTTATCTGGGATGTGGTTTTCTTGGTACATTCTTTGTAGCGCTTGCAGGACTAGGGGATCTTTTTCTGATGATGCCTTAATTTTCTCCTTTAGGGCGAGATCTATCGTGTTGACGAATAGTTCTTCCGGGAGAAGTTGTAGTTGGGTGTTATCGTCAGTTAGATCTGGGTTGGGTAGACAAGAGAGGGCATCGGCAGGCCCCATCTGAGTTCCTGGGAGATGGTGGAAGGTTAAGTCGAATTCCTAGAGGAAGAGTTGCCACCTGGCATGTCACCTAGACAATTTTCTGGCTTCTTTGAAGTAGAGGAGATTTTTGTGGTCGGTGAGGAGGGTGACCGGGTGGCTGGTGCCGGTGAGATAGTGTCTCCAGTCGTCTAGGGCGTGTATTACCCCTAGTAGCTCTTTATTGTAGATGTCGTAATTTCTTTCTGCGGGGGAGAGGGTACTGGACTGGTAGGCACATGGGTGTAGATCTCCATTGGTATCTTTTTGCATCAATACTCCTCCGGTTCCCACCAGGGACGCGTCCGTCATTACAAAAAATGGCTTGGATGGATCGGGGATGGTCAGGACTGGTTTCTCTAGGAATTGTTGTTGTAGCTTCCGAAAGGCCTTTTCTTGGGGTTCCTCCCACTGCCACTTGCTTTCCTTCTTCATCAGCTTGATGAGAGATCTTGCTTTGGTGGAGAACCCCTCGATGAACTTTCGGTAGAAGTTGCAAAATCCTAGGAAGGATCTGACCCCTTTTACTGACGTAGGAGGATTCCATTCTTGGATGGCTTTTAGTTTTATTGGGTCCATTTTGACCTCTCCTTCCGAGATAATCATTCCTAGGTACTCGGTGGATGTGGTGTCAAAGGAACATTTTTCCAGTTTGAGGTAGAGTTGATGTTCCATCATTCGTTCCAGTACCTTTTTGGTTCTCTGGTCATGCGTTTGTTGGTCAGGGGAGTGTATGAGAAGATCATCCATGTATATGATCAGCCATCCTTTGGCTAGATAATTGGTGAAGATGTCGTCCATAAGAGCTTGAAAGGTGGCGGGAGAGTTACATAGTCCGAAGAACATTACTGTTGGTTCGAACAGTCCTAGTGGTGTGATGAAGGCAGTCTTCCATCGGTCCTCTGGTATGATCCGAACATTGTTGTACCCCCATCGTATGTCCATTTTGGTAAAGATCTTAGATCCTCTCAATTTATCTATGAGATCTGAGATAAGGGGTAGAGGGTACGCATTTTTGACAGTATGTTCATTTAGGTACCGATAGTTTTGGCAGGGGCGAAGTTTCCCGTCCTTCTTTCCTACAAAGAAGAATGGGGATGCTTGTGGGGATTTGGATGGTTGGATCTTTCCACTTTCGAGGTGTTCGGCTATGAATTTCCTGCATGCCTCCATTTGTTCCGGATTTAAGGGGTAATTCTTGGCTCTCTTAGGGGAAAATGAGGGGAGTAGATCGATATGATGGTCATAGGCTCATTTTGGTGGTAGGGTATGGATTGCTTCTTCCAAGAATACCTTTTGGTATAAGTTGAACTTAGGAGGGAGTGTCACTTCGTCTTTTGTGGTTTTGCTGGCGATGTCGGTGGAGATCATGAGCTTGTTGATCTCTTCTTCTTCGGTGCAGCATCGGATGAGTACTTCCTCGTTTGGTTCTTCAGCGAGATTCATAGTGAGGTATTTCACTAGGTATACTTGCTCTTCTGGATCTGGGCTTCTCTTCCCTCCTTTTAGTTCCCTTTTTACCCAATCGATTATTGGGTTATGCATTGCTAGCCAGTTCATTCCTAGTATCATATCGGTTTTCCCACTTTTAATGATTAGATAATCCCTGGTTTCTCTCCTTCCTCCGATGGTCATTGTTAATTGGGTTTTGTGTGTTATATCCCCTCCATGATTGGTCATTCCGTCTGCGTTGACGGTGATTCTCCTTATTCATAGTTTTATCAGGGGTAGGCATAGTTTTTGTGCAAGGGATTGGTTTAGGAAGCAAGTACTTGCTCCGCTGTCAACTAGGGCTTTTATCTCAGTGTTTCCTGGATGTATTAGAACGGGGACTGTGATTGATTGCCTTTCCGTAGATTGTACATTCCAGGTCATAGGAGAGGGACACACTGGTAGATCTCTCCTCTTTAAAAACCCTTGGCTTTCTCTACCCTCTCTTTCAGGGTTGCCACTCTTATTTTTGCAACAATTTCTTCCTCTCCCTGGTAGATTGGTTCCTCGTATACTTCTTTGAGTATTTTGATTACTTCCTCTTCCTTTACATTTTGATCTTCGAGAGTTTTGACGTAATTGGTGATTGCCGATGGTTCTGCTTTGGTCTCAACGATCTCTTTGGTATGTTCCCTCTTTTGGGACTTATTACTGTGGGAAGTGGTTCCTGGTTGCGGATGGTTCCTAGTAGAGCACCCTACTTTATGGCATATGAAGCATCAATTTTCCTTGATGTGCTTGGCACGATTAAATGGAGATAGCTTGATGACGTCTACATCCATAGCGTTTGGGTCTCTTTCTCGCGTTTCAGCTTTGTACTGATTCCCTTTCAGGTCTCAGACTCTTTCGATCTGCCTCATTTGCTTGTGAGCAGATTCAATCCATTCTTTGAGGGTCTCCGGCTCTTTATTTCCAATCACTTTTTCCGCGATCAATGGATTTAGTCCCCTGACAAACCATTCTGTCAGGGCGGCGTCATCTGTCATTTTCGCCTTTCTGGTGTAGAGTTGGAAGTCCTGCGTGTATCCCTGTAATCCTTTGGTGGTAGGGTAGAATTCTTTGTCCTTTTGTTTTAGAGCAGCTAACTTCCTTCGATGGTCCAGATGGACCTCCTTGGATGAGAACGCTTCGAGGAATTTTTCTTTAAACTCCTTCCATGTCTGTGTATCGGGGATGGTTCCCTCTTCTCTTTGATTATAGTATGCTTCCGCAAACGTCTTCCCTCTCCCTTTGCTCATCTTGTTTAGTGCAGTGTTGATCTTATCTTGCCCGTAGGTATAGATATCATTGTTCATGGTAAAGTAGTTACTCATGGTCATGATCCACCATGTAGCATCTTCTCCTTCTCCAGAGAAATCAGATGGTAATCCAGCTTGTTTCTCGGACATCTTTTCTCTTCCTCTTGGGGGGAGGTTGAGGGCGAAGTCCTCTTCTTCTAAGTGTGACGTAGCTGTATTAGGTGGGACAGGAGTTGTACCCCTGTCGGTTGGGTCAATTTCCATGCTAACTTGTGGAGGTGCGGGTAGGCTCTGAGAAGGGTGATGATAGGTTCTGGTCCTATGGGGCTTGGGGTTGAGATGAGAGCTAGGAGTAGTAGAGCTTCCTCCGATTCGCAATCTCGGAGTTGAAGTGGAGAGTTGGGTCTCGGGATGTTGTTCAACGTTGTGGTTATCTTCCCCTTCTGAGTGGGGATCTGCAGTGGAGTATATGGTGACGGACTTTCCCTAGTGGGGATTTGGGCCCACTAGACTCTTCTTGGTAGAACAAGGAGTGAACAAGGTTCAACTAGATCTTTTGTGACGCGATCTACAGGTATAGATCAGACACAATTAACCTCTGAGTTGTTCAGCTGTTACTCGGCAGTAGACAGGAGACTGATAGAAGTCCGGGATGTTTTAAGGAAGTCTTTGACTGCGGCCCTCACTTAGGGATAGCAGGATAACCAAATACCATGTAGATTAAATGTAGATCTAGTTAGGGAACTACTGTACAAGGCAGTCATATTTATAGGGATAGGGGGAACAGCCTTGATCATAAGAAGCGATCACAGGTGAAGGGGGGAACTGTCCTTAGGGCAAAGGGGAATACGAAGATAAGCGTAGGTGGGGGAAGGGAAGAGCACACAGGTGTAAGTGCGCTCGGAAATGAAACTTAGTCCAATAACAAAAGGATAGATAAGTAAAATAACGTTCGTACGATTGGATCTGGGCATGGATGTGTCACATCCATGCAGGATCGGTGGGCCACTCTGGCGCAGGTGCGGTCTCCTCCAGGTGTAACAGGGGTGCTTGGACGTTCCACCATCCAGGGACGAAATCCCCAAGTGGTTCCTCTCCCCAGGTGGCTCCCTCTGCTTCTCCCTGCCAGAATACATGCCGCTTATCCTCGTTTCCTCCATAGGCTGTGGTAGCCATGTTCCCATTCAGCCAAGGCCGATCTCCTTCATGAGGAAAAGGAGTAGCCCTCCTCGGGTAATCCACATGGTGTGTGACACATACCTCCTTCATCTCAACCATGTACCAGTATTAAAGCTATATGAATCCCCATCCAACTCCTTCTCACATTGGACATGGTCAAAGCCATCGCCACCCCTGCCCTAGTAGACTCAAGAGCCCAAATCTCCTATATAGACTAGAGTTTCATTAGAAAACATCATCTTCCTCAACACCAACTCTCCTTCCCTATCACTGTATGAAATGCTGACACCTCCCCAAACAAAGGGGGGTCGATTAACTTCATCACAACTCTTTTTGTTAATGTCAATGGACTTCTCTGATAAACAACCTTCCACATCATGAACTGCAGAAAGGAAAACGTTATACTTGAACTTCCATGGTTAACAGAAACCAATCCTATGATCAATTGAAAGGAAAGGACTCTTCAGATAGCCTAAGAAACCAATCAATCAGAAGAATTCCTAGCCCTTCACGAACAAACCAAATAAAAAAAAGAAGGTCTCTATGCTAAAAGAAGATACCAAGAACCACCCCCAAGACACATCTCTGTAGATGCTTTGGCCAATGAACACCTTTTCACCTACCTGGATCAAACTGAGGATGATGTCCTATGTGCACAAATTGCCTTAGGCAGGGATATGTCACATTTTAGACCACTCTGATCCTTGTCTAGGATCATCTTAGCCAACCAATGCTCTATCCCTAATCCCTCTTTAATCTGTGCAGCATTAACAACCTCTACTCAACTAGCCATCAATAATAAGAAGAAAGAAGTAGTCTTATCAGAAGCCTATTCTGCCTATAAGGATATTTTTGCTGATGAAGATATCCCTCTTCCTTCCAGTCAGGACTGTGATCACGAGATCAACCTCACAGAAGATTTCATCCTGAAAATCAAAAAATTATATCCTCTCACCACGGAAGAACAAAAGGCTCAAGACGAGTTTCTGAATGAAAATTTAAAATCTGGGAAAATCCATCCATTCTCCTCTCTGCAAGCTGCTCTATTTTTCTTCATCAAAAAGAAAGATGGAAAATTATGACCCATCCAAGATTACAGATATCTCAATGAACACACCATCTAAGATACCTATCCACTCCCCCTAATCTCTGACCTATTAGATAAATTGAAAGATGCCAAAATCTTCACCAAATTTGACATCCATTGAGGGTACAATAATATTCGTATTAAGGAAGGACATCAATGGAAGGCAGCTTTTATTACTCACAGAGGACTATTTGAGCTGGTCGTAATGCCTTTCGGTCCAAAAAATGCTCCTGCTACCTTCCAGCAATTCATGAATAAAGAATTCAGAGATCTAATTGCCACAGGGAAGATTGTTATCTATATGGATGACATTCTCATCTTCTTGTGCAATCAATGAGACCATGATGAAACCACATGCCAAGTCCTTCAGCAGATGAGAGAACTAAACCTCCGTCTATGGTTATAAAAATGTCTCTTTAATGTTTCAGAAGTCGACTATGTATCTAGGAATGATTGTCAAGCCTGGATCTCTTGTGATGGACCCCGTGAAGCTCGATGATATTGCATCCTGGCCCACACCAGTCAATGTCAAAGATGTCTGCTCCTTTCTAGGTTTTGCGAACTTTTACAGATGGTTTAATTCTCCACTATTCAGATATAGCATGACCCCTCCTTGATCTTACCAAAAAGGATCACCAATGGGATTGGTCCTCTGCATGCAACGATGCATTTATAAGCCTCAAAGAACTTTTCTTATCTCAACCCGTCTTACAATTCCCAAACCCTTCTGCCCCTTTTGCCATCACCACAGATGCCTCCAAATATGCCACTGGAGGTATTCTCCTCCAGACTGACTTGAATGGCAATTGGCACCCATGTTCCTACCTTTTCCAAACCTTTTCCCCCACTGAATGCAACTATGATATTTATGATTGAGAACTCCTTGCAGTCATCCATGCCCTCAAAGCATGAAGACACTATTTACTTGGTTCCTCTCTTCCTGTTCAGGTTTTTACTGATCACAAAAACCTTTTGTATTTTAAACAATCCCAGAACTTTAATCACCAACAAGCATGTTGGCTTCTCGACCTCGCCAATTACGATCTCAAAATGATCCATGTCCCCAGCTCTCTCCTTTCTGGCCCTGATGCACTATCCTGTCATCCTGACTGCTGTCCAGATGATTCTTCAGATAATTTCTCTGTCACCCTTCTTTCTTCTTCCCTCTTTGTCAACCTTGTTGACACAGCTCTATGAATGAGCATCACTAATCTCTCTTCATCTGACCCTCTGGTTCAACGCACTGTCTCAAATCTCTCCAATGCTCCCTCAACTCTCCATGCTTACCTCACTGACTGGAAATACAAAGATAATGTCCTCACCTATCATAACCGCATCTATATTCCTCCCTCCCTCCGCCATGACATAGTCTCGCACTGTCATGATCATCCTTTGGCTGGACACCCCAGCTTTCTTAAAACTCGACAACTTGTATCTGTCAACTTTTGGTGGCCGGGCCTCGCTTCTTTTGTCCGTCAATACGTTACTGGTTGCACCACGTGTCAAGCCAATAAATCCAATACCTATCCTTCTACCCCACCCCTTTCCCCTATTAAATCCTTATGCACTCACCCTTTTCAACAGATTTCTTGTGACCTTATCACCGACCTCCCTCTTTCTTCCAGTTTTGATTCCCTTTTGGTCATGGTCGACCACAGGCTTACAAAGGGGGTAATTCTCTGCCCTACGAAGAAAATGGTTACTGTAGAAGGGATAGCCACCCTCTTCTTTCACAAAGTCTACAAATGATTTGGTTTATATGACAAGATCATTTTGGACAAAGGTCCACAATTTGCATCTTCCTTCGCCAAGGAGTTAGGAAAACTGCTGAAATATGACCTCACCCTGTCAACTGCTTACCATCTCCAGACAGACCGAGAGACTGAGAGAGTTAATCAAGAAATTGAAACCTATCTGTGAATTGTTTGTGGTAATCATCCATCTGACTGGGCAGATCACATTTCCACCACAGAATTTACTCATAACCATCACCCTCATTCAGTGACAGGAAAATCCCCATTCTACTTAATGATGGGTTATGAACCTCTAGCTCTTTCAACTGTGCTGCTGAACAGCAAAGTTCCTGCCATAGAAGAACAAGTCAGAAAACTCCTAGCAGCTCAAGAAGAAGCCCTGGCAGCTCATGAACTAGCCAGACAGCTGATGGCCGCACATTCAAAAAAAACTTTTACGCCATTCACTAAAGGAGATAAAGTTTGGTTAGAAGCTCAGAATCTGAAGAGAAATATAGACAACCCAAAGTTTGTGCCCAAGAGAGAAGGACCCTTTACCATTGTTTAGGTGTTATCTCCTATCTCTTATCGCTTACATCTCCCCAGTACCTGGAAAATTCACCCTGTCTTCCATGCCTCTCTTCTCACCCCTTATCATGAGAACAATGTCTATGGAAAGAACTTCCCTAGACCACCTCCGGAGTTAATAGAAGGCAGAGAAGAATATGAAATTGAGAAGATAATACATTATCACAGAACTCCGTTAAACCATTTCTATTTGATCCGATGGAAGGGATACTCCGCTGAGGAAGACTCATGGATCTCAGAATGGGATATGAAAAATGCAAAGTCCACCTTAAAAGAATATAAAAATCATTATCCTTCTCTTTCATCTCCCTAGCTTCTACCTCCATTGATGCTACCACCCTTCAGATTTCTTTATTCTCGAAATGTCTTCCATCACTTTCATCTCCTCTTTTATTGACACCCCTGCGGTGACCCCTACTTGTCTAATTACTCCTCTTGTCACCCTCGATTCTATCACTGCCACTGCCACCAACATCTCTGTCACTAGTATGCTCCCACCAGGCATACCTTATCCTCCTATGCACGCTGAACCTATGACTGATCATCTTCTTGAAAAAGCACAAAGGAAACGAGTTTATATAGAGATCCTCTGTCATCCTGGACATACCCTTGCCATTAATGATCTTCTCCACCCCCATTCGGCACTCCATAACCTCTTTATGGCTCATCTAGGATGTGGAACCCTCAAGACGATGAGTCAGACTATGACTTCAAATGCCCATGTTGGGCTCTTTACCTCTAGATTACAACACATAGGGATGGACATCCAACGCCTCATTGAAGACACTATGCACCAACTGGACATGACTCATATGCTGGAATGAGTAGAAGAAGTCACTAAAGAGAAAGGAGAACGACATGTGGCATATCTAGTTGCTACCACCCCTTCTGCCTCATCATCACCTCTTACACTTGAAGAGCAAGCTCTAGTAGATCATGTTGAAGCCTGGTGGTCCAGGGGTGATCATACCATGCCTCTCTCACTATGCCACCCCTGTTACCATGAAGCCTGTTTCTTGTGCCATCATCTTGGTCATCTCCAAGTAGACTGCATTTTCTATCAGTGCACTCACTGCCTTAAGTGGTGTCCAGGTCATACCCAGCATTTATGTCCCCTCTGTTATCGTACTCCCTCACAGTCCTCATCCTTGTCATCTTTATCATTAGCCTCTCATCATGCCACTACATGATTTGCCCTACCTGTTCCACCTCCAGGAATTCCATTCCCTCACCGAAGTATGGGACATGGTTGCCCTAGAAGTTCTCCTCCTCGCCCTCATTCCCCTAGCCCTCAGTCAGACAGTTTCCTCATCGATATGTATGATCCTATTGCTGAATCCAATATGTCTGTGACATTTAGATTGAAACTAAACTGGCTGCTATATGCCAGCTCATCTGATGTCTCTCGCAGTAGCTTTGAGTATACAAAGGGGGTAATGTTATGATTTCTTTTCTACATGTAACCTTTATACCAACTCTAGCCTTTCATATCCTCTTGGATAATCCCATTTGGGATAAGTCCAATTCGCTTTCAGGCTGAGTCATATCTCTTTATTCATGATTACTCATTTATATCTAGTAATCGGCCTGATTACTCAGTTGTCGTTTGTCATCATGAGTCATCTTCTTATTCTTCTGACTCATCGATTATTCCTTGATATTCCATCATGTTCTATATGACTTATGTACAAACAGCCTCATTCCCATTTCAAGGCAGTATTCCCATACTGCCTCTCATTCCCCTCCACTATATAAGCCTGTCTCTTTGCTACCATGTACCTTAGTCTAGTTCTCCCTTACAATTATATCCCTTGTGCTTGTCCCCTGTCAGACTTCTGAGTATACTCTTCTGCTTAGTCTCCCTGACCATAGTCCTCGTCCTACTCTGAGTGAATGCTTTCTATCTTGAACTCTCTGAGTATTCACTAGACGATACTCTGTACTAAACCCTTGACCCAAAAGGGCTACACTTGGACCTACCCGGTTCAAGCATAACAGTCTTCTTCTAAACTTTATTGCCCTTCCCCTTTCATAGACCTCCTGTAGCAGTTGTTGCTGTCCGTGCATTTATGACTTCACAATCAGCACATGCACACCTGATTCTATTTCAATGGATATTTGGCATTGCTGCAGCTGATACTGGAACACAAATGTCTTTTCATCATATACATGGAAAGGGCATTAAGGTTATTGTTGCTGATGTTCACTGTGGACAGGCACAAGGTATCAAAATTATTTACTCCTGAGTTTTTGACTGACATTGTCTAAGGCCTTGGCTTATATTTTGTTGAACTCTGTCAATATAATCAACAACAATGCCCACTTGAACCAAATCACTGCATGTGTGACCTTGATCACTATGATCATTTACAATGCATCTTTCAAGTATGCATTGTGCACTTCAAATGCAATATACAGAAATTGCCAAAAAATATTGACAAAAAAGTTATCACAGCAATATATAGCCTTGCATCTTGCAATGCCCATCCAAATATCAACAAGACTCTAGCAATCATTTGAAATGGTGAGGCAAAAGCATGTAGTATGCAGGTTTAGTATTATTATTCTCCCAAGCTTATTACCATATTATATAGTTTGGCTTAAGAATAAAGAGACAGCAAAATTTGTTCTTCTAGCACTCTACCAACCATTTAGTTTGATCCCACCATATATCTGGAAAGCCTCACCCTTGACAACAAATGGAAATAAACAGGCACACCGCAATATTACTTGTGATGGGATCTGTCTGACATTACTTACTGGTATCATGCAGGAATGCCAGTTTGACTTTCAAATGATGTCTAATATTGATGGGCAGATTAAGCATGGTATTAAACCTTGAGATTTAATATCCACTCACACCCATCATGCCAATTAGTCACTCTCATGACAAAGTAAGTCACATAACTAACTTTATTCCTTTATGCTAAAAATTTCTAGTACTCATTCAACAAAAGAGACATAATCAACATAACAAAACAAACTTGTATGTATGTACCCATCCTTAAACTGTAAATCAACATAACACCAACCCTTAGAAATGATAATACAACACTATCAACACAAGAGTGGAAAAGGCCAAGATTGTCAACATACAATACCCTAACAAATGCATTAGATACAAGCATGATTCATAGAGTAAGTACAGTCCATACATCCAAAAGTCAAAACAATAACATACCCCCTATACAGCATCCTGCCAACACTCCTCAGCTTTGAACACAGATCTGGACCAACCTAAAGCCATCACTTGAAAGCCAATACAACAAGCCATCTAGTGTGCTTATCTTGATTCTAACCTCTATCATAGCATATACAGCACACTGAGTGATGCACTTGGATGAGAATGTAAGCACAGTGGTGTTATGGAACGATGGCGACACTCTCCTACTCCCTTCCTGGAGGAGTTGGACTGCCCTCATCTAGCCTGGATGAGGAAAACCAATGATCCCTTGTGGGATGCCCCGTGTTTTTCCTCTGAATCTCTTCTCAGGGGAAATGTCTATCAATATTGAAGGCAGGAGGATTATAAGGCAGATTGGACCACAGATCCCAATGAGTGGGGGAACACTCCACCGACTAGGAGTGAACCTCTCAGAAGGGACAATACATCAAGTAGGTGGTATGATTGGACTGGCCTTCCCGACAAGGGGCCATTTTGACAGATTGAGATCTACCTTCAGACTTCCTTAGTAAGCACTCTACCCATACCTGCTCCACACTGCAACCGCAGAGTGCTTTTACCTTCCTTATCCCAAGATTTTGATCTATAACAGCAGGACTATTTTTAACTGGTAATATGTCTATAACAATATATGTGAATCCTCCCATGATCATGAGAAGATTCTCATGTGCAGCCTCTTCCATTTCATATTCAAGGCTGTGCATATTGCCTTATCATATCCTTTTTGGATGCTATCTCCACTGTGACCACTCTTTCGGTCGTGTAGTATTTCCAATATCATAGATGGGAATTGATTCCCATCTATTCCCCATTTAGTATATAAGCACCCATGTATTCTTAGTTTTACCTTAGCTAAATTCTATGTGATCTTATGTGGATAATAGCAATACCTTAGAAAGGTGGACAGTTTACCTTTTCTCGAGAGAGTCCAAGTCTGCATAGGACTAAACCAGTGTCACCTTATCCTCACCTTTATCTATGCGGCTCGGTTGAGCATCTTCTATATCGCTACTGCCACTGGCACTAGACTAGGAACATTCAACAATGTTATCATGTGACAACTCCATGTCTCATGTTCCATATCAAGCGGGAGGCAATCAACACAGGAAGGTGATGATAAAGAAATGGAGGAATAGAGATAGCAACTGGCATGGAGGAGAAGGCAGCAAGAACTGGGTGTTTTTATATATCTGTGAATAACATGAGCAACAAACAAAAAAAAACAATGTTGCATAATATGCCATGAGTGGCTGGAGTCCCCCAGAAGCAATAGCCTCAGGGCTGCCAGTATCTGAAAAAGTTAGCTGATAAACCCCCTGAGTTGTAACAGGGTACACAACACTCGAGCCAGGCTGTTCATGTTCCTCTTCATTACTTTTACAGCATTTGAAGGAATACAATAAAACATGATTCTGACACCCTTGACACACACAGCCAACAGAGGGTGGAGATGAGATGAATACCAGGACACACAGGCATTGAAACAACCTCTTGAGAGTTGTATCTCTAATCAATCAACCAGAGCTACTATCAGCTACCAGGGCTATAGAGATTAGAGGGAAGGAGTTCTTATGTTATTTAGGCCTTTAGGTCTTTAAGGAGAGGGAATTCTTCAAGACCACTAAACTGGGGATCCAGTCTAGCACTCCTGGGGCTTTATATACTATCCTACTGTATGCACATGTTTGGCTCTACCATAACAGGAACAACCAATAGGAATATTAAGATATCTGTAAATACCTGTAGATCTTAAAATATGGTGCCACTTTTATTTCCCTTTATTATATTGATACCTATGGCAGCCAATCATAGGGGTTTGATAATAAATATCAAATGAAGCCAATGCAAACCAGTGCATGGCAATGCATATACCCTGTACCCATTAGAGTCAAGGTGAGTCATAGATAAGAACAGATCATATCCACCAATAGGGTTAGATCCTGAATATGAAATATAAAAGGAAATGAAAAGCATATGTTTACCAGCAGGTATAGATAAGAACTTCTAGAAGAGAAGCCTGCAGTAATTAGATACTTGAGGTTCATGCATGTTCAACATGCATCTTCAATGAGGATAGAAGTAGTCAATGCTTCTGTGAAATGAATGTGGCAGCATGCTGCACACATAAGGCATAGGTAAGGGAAACATGTGATCAACACATGTTTGTGACTTTGCATAATTGGGATCAATAGAGGGATCCCCCTTCTAATGGATAAATATGGTAAGTATTTCCCACAAATGCAGAAAAATACTAAGTCTTGAGTATTAAGGATTGACTAGCAATCTATAGTGCTTAGAGTAAGGCTTGAAGTTAAATAGTTGTAAAAGGAATCATAAAGCATGTGACTAGCACATGACTGTGAGAGTGTCTTGATAAATAGGGAAGTGAAGGCTTGGGAAAGTGCCATTGTAACAGGCATATCGGGGAACAAAGAAGTAGACAAGTTATGTCACGCACCATGTCGATTATCTGCAGAGGGCCACCCCTTTTCCCCATGAGGGAGACAGGCCTTGGCTGAATGGGAACATCACTGCAGTGGCATATGGAGGGATAGAAGATGGACAGCCAATATTTTGGGGAGGAGAAGCCAAGGGAGCCACCTGAGGAGAGGAACCCCTAGGCAATTTCGTCCCAGGGTGGTGGAACGTCCAGGCCCCACCTCTAGGACTGGAGGAGATGACACCCACGCCAGAGTGGCCCACGGATCCCACATGGATGTGATGCATCCATGCCCTAGATTAAATCATACGAACTTTATCTTTCTTATCTCTTATTCTTGGACAGTGATACAGAACGCAGGACGTGGAGTCCAAGATTCTAAGCGATGATCTGATCTACTCTCCGGGGGAGGCAGGGACCATAGTGGATGCACACAGCAATGAAGGCTTCTCTGGCGGCAGCAAATTCGTGGGCAAAAATGAGGTGCAGGGCTAGTACCTGTCGTGTATGGACTCTCTCGAGAAACGGTAAACTGTCCACCGTTTCAAGATACAGCAGATTCCACGTAAGATTGCATAGATTCTAACTAGGGAAACTATAGAGTTACATGGGCACTATTTATACATAAGAGGAGATAGATGGAAATCCTCCTCCTTCTGGGGATTGGAAATACTACTTGCCAAAAGAGGTGGCAAGGAAATGAAAGCATCCTGATGGAATGGAATGTAAGTACCGTAATTGATGGCATGCACAGCTGATAGAAGAAAGAGAAGGGCTGTGCATGGGAACTCTCTCACACTAGTGAGGTAATTCCTAAAAGGATGTCCGAAAGGATATATGAGATCTGATGGAGAGAAGAAGGTAATACCTAAACCGGCGGATGCTGTGTGGAGCGGGTAGGGTGGTTAGGTAACTGACACAACCAGGGAAATAGATCTAATATATCCTAAAAGGAATCATTGGGAAGAAAAGGGAAAGTGTCCCTCCTTAGTTCCATGAATGCCTCTACCTCAAGGGTGTCCTAGTGGAACCACTGTTCCTGACCAGGTGGGACGTTCTCTTGGTTAGCAGGGAGAGGGGGCGACGCTGACCAGATGTCCAAGGAGTCTCCCCAAGCCAGTGGGGAAGAGAAGTCGTCGTCAGTCAACATGATGTCATCTGTAGAGGGAAGAGAAGAAGAAAAAGACAGCGTGTCTAGCACCTTGGGGTATAGAGTAGAGGACCTCCTCCATTGTTCCGTAACAGACAGCTTTCCATTCCGATCACACTCTTACACCTGTGCAATCTCCACTCTCCCCCACCTATGATTAATACTTTTCTCTTTCCCTTTACCCTGAGGACAGTCCCCCCTTCTACCCATGATCGCTTCTTATGGTCATGGCAGTTCCCCTTACCCCTATAAATACGACAGCCTTGTACAGTAGAAACCTTAACTAGATCTATGTTTAATCTATGTGGTATTTGGTTCCCTGCTATTCCTAAGTGAGGGCCGCAGCAAGACTTCTCTACTATTCCAGATTTCTATCAGTCTCCTGTCTACTGTTGAGTGACAGCTGAACAACTCAGGGGTCAATTGTGTCTCGGATCTATACCTGTAGATCGCATCACAAAAGATCTAGTTGAACCTTGTTCACTCCTTTTTCTACCAAGAAGAGTCTAGTGGGCCCAAATCCCCACTAGGGAAATTCCGACACCATTTACTCCGCCACTGATCCTCCCAAGGAGGAAGAGAACCACAACATTGAACAACATCCAGAGACCCGTCTCCCCAATCCGCCTCGAAGACTGCGAATTGGAGGAAGCTCTACTACTCCTAGCCATTATCTCAACCCCCAACCCCATAGCACCAGAACCTATTGTCGCCCTTCTCAGAGCCTACCCGCACCTCCGATCCTTAACACAGAAACTGTTGCAACCGACAGGAATCCAACTCCTGTCCCACCTAATACAGCTATGTCACACTTAGATGAAGAAGATTTCACCCTAGACATCCCACCAAGAGGAAAGGCGAAGATGTCCGAAAAATGAGCTGGGTTGCCAACAGACTTCTCCGGAGAGGGAGAAGATGCCGCATGGTGGATCATGACCATGAGCAACTACTTCTCCATGAATGACAATATATACACTTATGGGCAAGATAAGATCAACACCGCGCTAAACAAGATGAGCAAAGGAAGGGGAAAAATGTTCACAGAAGCATACTACAATCAGTGGGAAGAGGGGACGATCCCCAATACACAGATATGGAAGGAGTTTAAAGAAAAATTCCTCAAAGCATTCTCATCAAAGGAGGTCCACTTGGACCATTGAAGGAAGTTGGCTGCTCTCAAACAAAAGGATAAAGAATCCTACCCTACCACAAAAGGTCTACAGGGATACATACAGGACTTCCAGTTATATGTGGGGAAAGCAAAGATGACAGATGATGCTGCCCTGACAGAATGGTTTGTCAGGGGCCTAAATCCATTAATTGCAGAAAAGGTAATCGGAAATAAGGAGCCAGAAACCCTTAGAGAGTGGATTGAGTCCACTCACAAACAAATGAGGCAAATCGAAAGAGTCCGAGACCTAAAAGGGAATCAATTCAAAGCAGAAATGCAAGACCCAAACACTATGGACGTAGATGTTATCAAACTATCTCCATTTAATCACACCAAGCATATCAAGGAAAATCATTGCTTCATATGCCATAAAGTAGGGTGCTCCACAAGAAATCATCCGTGACCAGGAACCACTTCCCACACCCCTAAGTTCCAAAAGAGGGAACAAACTAAAGAGATCTCCAAGATCACCCCTATCACATCAGCAATCACTGATTATGTCAAAATTCTCGGAGAGAAAGATGTCAAAGAGGAGGACGTAATCAAGGTACTCAAAGAAGTGTATGAAGAGCCACTCTATCAGGGAGAAGAGGAGACGATTGCCAAAATTAGCATCGAAACCTTACAGGCAAGGGTGGAAAGAGCGAAGGGTTTTTAAGAAGGAGAGCTCAGTCAGTGTGTCACTCTCCTATGACCTGGAATGTACAATCTACGGAAAGACAATCAATTACAATTCCCATCCAAAAACCACTGAAATCAAAGCCCTAGTCGACAGCGGAGCCACCAGCTGTTTCCTAAATGAATCCATTGCCAAGAAATTATGTCTCCCTCTAACGAAACTAAAAATAAGAAGGATCGCCATCAATGCAGATGGCACTACAAATCATGGAGGGGATATAACTCATAAGACCCAAATAACTACCATAATCAGAGGAAGAAGAGAGATGAGAGATTACTTAGTAATCAAAAGCAGAAAGACTGACATAATACTGGGGATGAGCTGGCTCACCACCCATAACCCAATAATTGATTGGGTACGCAGGGAACTAAAAGGAGGGAAGAAGAGTCCAGACCCAGAGGAGCAAAGATATCTGATCAAATACCTTACCATGAACTTGGCAGAGGAACCAAATGAAGAAGTCCTCATCCGTTGTTGCATGGAACTGGAAGAAATTAATAAGCTAATGATCTCTATGGAAATCACTAGTAAAACGGACAAGGACAAAGTAGTACTCCCAACCAAGTTCCGCCAATACCAAAAGGTATTTTCTGAAGAAGCCACCAACAGCCTACCACCGAAAAGGATATACGATCACCATATCGACTTACTCCCCTCCTTTTCCCCAAGAAGAGCAAAAAACTACCCCTTAAACCCGGAACAAACCGAAGCGTGTAGAAAGTTCATCTCGGAACACCTACAAAGCGGAAAGATCCAACCCTTCCAATCCCCACAAGCATCCCGCTTTTTCTTCGTAGGGAAAAAGGACGGGAAACTCCACCCCTGCCAAGACTACTGGTACCTAAATGAACATACCGTAAAGAATGCCTACCCCTTACCACTTATCAGTGATCTTATCAACAAACTAAGAGGATTGAAGATCTTCACTAAGATGGATGTACGATGGGGATACAATAACGTCCGAATAGTACTGGAAGATAGATGGAAAGCCGCATTCATCACTCCACTAGGACTATTCGAACCCATGGTGATGTTCTTTGGGCTGTGCAATTCCCCCACCACCTTCCAAGCCCTCATGGACGATATCTTTGCCGACTATCTGGCTGAGGGATGGCTTATCATATACATGGACAATCTTCTCATCCACTCTCCAAACCAACAAATCCATGACAAAAGGATAAAGAAAGTCCTGGAACGAATGCAAGAGCATAAATTATACCTAAAACTGAAAAAATGTTCCTTCGACACAAAAAGCACTGAATATCTGGGAATGGTCATCTCTGAGGGGCAAACCAAGATGGATCCTGTTAAGCTTAAAGCCATCCAAGAATGGAATCCGCCTATGTCGATAAAAGGAACCAGATCCTTCCTAGGGTTCTGCAACTTCTACCACAAATTTATTGAAGGAAACACCCCCTAATTGAATTAACAAAGAAGGATGTCAAATGGCACTGGGGAGATTCTTAGGAAAAGGCCTTCCAAGAATTACAAGAACAATTCCTCAAGAAACCCATACTAGCCATTCCCAACCCATCAAAGCCCTTCTTTATAATGATGGATGCCTCTCTGGTGGAAACTGGAGGCGTATTAATGCAGAAGGATGCCAATGGAGACCTACACCCATATGCCTATCGATCTAGCACCCTATCCCCAGCAGAAAGAAATTACAACATCTATAATAAAGAGCTGTTAGGGGTAATATATGCTTTGGACAACTGGAGACATTACCTCACCAGCACTACCCACCCGGTTACCCTCCTCACTGACCACAAAAATCTACTGTACTTCAAAGAACCCTGAAGACTATCCAGACAACACACACAATGGCAACTCTTCCTGCAGGAGTATGACCTCATCTTCCAACATCTCCCAGGATCACAGATGGGACCAGCTGACACCCTATCTCGATTACCAAATCCGGATCTCACCGATGATAACTCCGCCCTACAACTACTCCCAGAAGAGATGTTCATAAACCAGATAGATCTCGCCCTGAAAGATAAGATTTGGGCTTCGTCTGAAAAAGATCCACTGGTCCTCCAGGCCCTCCAAAGGATATATCAGGAAAACCACATCCCTGACAAGACCAATCAGTCCGACTGGTCTTACATGGAAGGACAACTTTACTTCCGGAATCACCTCTACATCCCACCAAATGAACGACAGGAACTGGTAAAGTCCATCCACTCCTCTGCTGTGGGAGGACATGGGGGACAACACTGAACCATCCAATTGCTCTCATGCAACTACTGGTGGCCAGGACCATCTATGTTTGTAAGAAAATATATAGCAGGATGCCCCATCTGCCAACAAAATAAAAATATCAATAACCCAAGTCACCCCCCCCTAGTCCCAATTCTGGCAAATGCACCCCATCCGTTCCACACCATATCCATGGATATGATCACCAATCTACCCAAATCCAACGGGGCGGACTCTATTTTGGTCGTGGTGGACCATGGCCTTAGCAGGGGGGCAATTTTCATCCCAACCACCAAAACGGTTGATGCTGCAGGAATAGCCACATTGTTTTTCAAGAATGTGTTCCCCTGATTCAGACTACATTCTAAGGTCATTTCCAATCGAGGACCCCAGTTCGCCTCCACTTTTGCCAAGGAACTGGCCAGATTGCTTGAATACGACATTGCCCTATCTACCGCATACCATCCTCAAACCAATGGAGAGACAGAAAGAGTAAACCAGGAACTAGAAACCTATCTAAGGATATTCTGCCAGGGACAACAAGATCGATGGAGCGAACTACTCCCGATGGCAGAGTTCAATCACAACTCCTCCACACACTCGACCACCAAACAAACCCCATTCCATCTTATGATGGGATACAAACCTAGAGCATATCCCCCTATTAGCAAAACGTTCAACCCAACTATCAAAAAGAGACTCGCCCAACTAGGAAATGCCCGAGATGAAGCATTAGCCACAATCACCAATGCCCAACAATTTTCACACAGCTATTCAACATTCAAGCCCTGGAAAGTAGGAGAGAAAGTATGGCTGTCAAACAAAAACCTTAAAACCTCTTACCCATCTAAGAAACTCAGACCTAAAAGGGAAGGACCCTTCCCCATCATGAAAGTGCTCTCACCTGTGACGTATCAATTGGAATTGCCCCCGACGTGGAAGATCCATAATGTATTCCATGCATCCCTTCTTTCCCAATTTATCCAAAATGATGAATATGGGATCAGCAGAACCCCGCCACCCCCTGAAGTCATAGGTGACAAGGAGGAATACGAGCTTGAAGCAATCCTGAATCACAGAGGACACCCCGGATGCAGGTCCTACCTGATTAAATGGAAAGGGTACAGCTCCATCGAAAATACTTGGGAACCAGAAAGCAACTTCACCCACGCTGACAAGACTCTCGAAAACTATAAAATGAGACACAAGCTATCATGAAGCAACCAACTTTCCCTTGCCCATTCTATAAATTCTCCCTGAAAATGAATAAACCAGATAAATATACCTGCAAATTTTCTCACATCTCTGTATTTGAACCCGGAAGGAGATGATATTACACCCAGGAACACGTTGAAACACACACGTGTTACTGTCGCATCAACAACTGCCCCTATCACTATTAGGCCCATCATTCCTTTCCTCATCATCAACCATTCCCTTCCCTTCCTCTTACCCTACGGGAACCCCCCTTTACCTATTCTAATAATCCTATGATTTGTCATACAAATCGGTTTCACCCTCTATGCTGACAATCTCAATCTCACCTCTCATGCCTTCATTTTCTTCTTCATTTATGTCCCTTATTCTTGCCCTGGTCAAAGATGTATTCAATCTTCAGATCCTCCCGCCCTCCTATAGAAGGATCACCTATGCAGCCATTCTAGACGATCCCCAAGGCCTTGCCCTATTAGAAGCCAACCTCAAGCTGAGGAAACTATCCTCCATCATCCTCCTCATCAACACCTATCGCAGCTATGTCTCAACCAGACTCCTGGTTGAAGAAAACAGTGTGGTGAACATTACTGAGGCGATTGCAGAAAATCTCCACTCAGTGGGCGGCCAGACCCTCGATGCACTCCACTTCTGCGAACTGGGATACTTTATCAAGAGACTCCCCATGTCCACCTTCTTCGGAAAGCTTTATCCCACCTACCTCCAGCTTCCCCGAACTATGGGACAGTGAGGATTTATTGATATCGAACTTGCCCGACAGTTCACCTTTCTTAATGGGAGCAATTTCCCATTTGAGACTGAGGCAATTAGATGGCTCACCAGAGAATCACGAGATAGCGAAGAGCAAGAGAATCTTCTTCCCCTCCTGATTTGTATCGCCCAACCTCTTACAGACGTTAAGGTGCCTGAAGCTCTGGAAAGATCTGAAGGAGAAGTCGATGAAGCACTGCCCCAACAGCTCATCCCAACCACCCCATCCCCCAACCCCATACCCAGACTCCCTCAGCAACCTAAGCAACCTCTCTCCACTCGAATCAACCTCAGGAGAAATGACACCCCAACCCCATCCACAAGAACCTATCAATGCTATCAATGTGGAAGTCCCCACCATCTCCGACCCGCCTGCCCAGACTACATCTGC
>JBBPJU010000141.1:0-37494 GCA_038088875.1 Austroboletus festivus | reverse complement strand
CAGGAACTCAAGAAGTACCTGCGTTTCTTCATCGGACCACTGGGCAGCCTGTTTGCGAGTCTTTGTTGAAGGCTGACCACCATCGGAGGTGTGTGGAGCAGGGGCAGGCCCTTTCGAGCACAATGAACGGTCGGATTCTTTCGAACTTGTCGACATAGGTAGGATCGCAATGGCATAACATCGGATTGTGATGGGAAATCCGGGCAGCTCCGAAGTGGCGGTGCGAGTCACGTTAGTAGCCTCACATGATCACACGTGACAGGAAAAACCAAATTTTGATTTCATGTTTTCGTTGTCCGTACACGACCTAATGAATCCGTTTCATTGGTCCCTGATCGGCGACGACGCGCCCTCCCAAGCCCAAAGTCCTGCCGCTCCCACGGCAGGCCACGAGTGCTGACGAGCTGACACCGATAAGCATGCATATGTTATGGCATAAGGCGGCCCCAAACGCACACCCCCTTGCCGGAATCCTAGCTAATCTGCGCCGTCAATCGACAGCTCGTCCCTGAGATCATGCCTTACGTGTATCAGCAACATACAAACAATTGTAGTCGCATGATACATATCCTTTCCTTCTACACTTTCAGGCAAATCAGGCGGCAGTGGAATAAGAATTGCAAAGCTCTTCCACAATTCCCGGTGCAATTGATCGATTTGGTCGCTTCACTGCACATGGTCAGCTTATCTATCCAAAATCTGACCGCTTCGGCTGGCAAGAATGGGTTATCCCCGTCCGCTCAGGCTTTGAGTGAATAACCCGGCATGCTGATCGATTTCATTCCCGTTCTACGAAGCTCCAGCTGTACTCCGATCAGTCCGGATTACTTCCGAACTTAAGTTTATACATTGGCTTCACGTATGGCACATCCTCGCGGGTGTATTAGAGGAATGAGGCCTGGACTGTATGCAATCCAATTCAAAAACAAATCTCCGTCACCACGCCATCCCACTTGCCAGGGACACGATACAACGCATCATACAAATCCGGAAAGGGATTGAACTGCGTATATAATACCATATCAACAAGTTTCAATAGTAATATTGTCCCGATCACGGAACCGTGGCGCTAATTGGTCGCCAGCGATCCCGTGTTCACGAGCCCCCCGCGTTAAACTTAGTCCCCGCCATGGAGCTCATTCGAAGATGTTCGGAGCTAACATGTAGAGACGGGGATGAAGTGGGTGTTGCGGTCCGAGAAACGCGACACGAGGTAACCCCCAAAAGGTCGGGAAACCACTCAGTTGAATTAGCCACGCATTGCTCCGCGTGACGATAAGTAGTATGGTGCGGGTATAAACCTGCCTTCCAGGAAATGGAATGTCTGAGTAATTTATCTAGATTGCGTCTGCGTATGAATAGTACCATGAATCTATACGACGAGCAAGGACGCGAGCGTCGCTTGTGCTTGTATCACCTGCGCACACCAACACGTCAACAAAGCACGTTCGAGTTGGACCATATTGAGACTCACCTCCAAGGCCTGCTGTGCTTCCAATCGCCGCCTCGCCGCCTCCAACCAATCATGCAACAGCTCCTTGGCCGGTCCAGTCAGCTGATTCAACTCCCGCGCAGCACTGTCCAGGTCCTTTTCGTTCATATGGTACTCCGCGCGCGACAGCACGCTTAACACGTCCGGCCCCGATGCAAGCCCATGTCTCCGGAACTGCAGTGACGTCAACAGATGCGATGCCAGATATGATAACACGCCCGCGTTTTGGTCCGGCACGAGCGCAACGCTCGACACGCGCGGCACTACCGACGTCGTGAACCATGTCGTTAGGTCCGCGAGCGGCTCCACGCCCACGTCTGGAATATCCGACTGCTCGAGCGAGGCCAGGGCAGCGGACACGACCTCGTCGTCCTTGGCGATTGCAATATGTCGAAGGATGCGCAGTTCTTCGCGGAAGGGTTTGCGCTCAGGTGCATCGATCGCGGCTTGCATGGCTCGCAGCGCGGTCCACATGCCGTGCACGCGGATGTTCTCATCGAGGTAGGTTGAGTTGTCGAGTGCGATGCGCTCGAGGCGTTTAAGACCCGTGGCGAGTTCGTCGAGACGTGCCAGTCGTCTGCCACGCTCTTCTTCGACCCGGATTTTGACATCACGGATCCAACGACGCTGGAGCTCGATCCCCTGCGCAATGATTGCCTCCTTCAAGCTATGGAGAAATGGTTCAATCAATACCACGACCGAGCAGAGGTATGTGAAAATCACTCACCGCTCGTTCATCAATTCTGTCTGCGCATTGAGCTCCGTCTCGAGCCGTTCTCGGTACGCCTGAACAAGCTTCATCTTTTCCTCTGTAACATACTTTTCGTAGTCTTCCCGTTGCAGTGCAAGCTTATCCTGGGACTCGAGTTCAAGCTCAAGTAACTTCGTGTTATAATCGCGAGCCTGCTCGTCGAGTTTGGCCTCAAGTTCGTGCTTTTCGTCCTCCTTGATCTTGTTGAAACGTGCAGCGAGCTCAGTAAGGTCTGTTCTGGCCGTGTCGAGGATGCCCTTGGCCTTTTCTGCTGCCGCAGGGTTCGCGTTCAGATATGAGACGAGGTCGTCGATAGTACCTGCAAGATGCGAAATGACGGGTTCCGAGATGGCGACATCGGTGACAGTTGGAGCAATCAGGGGAAGGGATTCCGATTCGGGTTTGGAGGCAGGTTTAGGTTTAGGAGCAGGCTTTGGTCTGGAGAAGCCAGGTGGTGGTTCGAAACCGATGGGGAGGGGTGCGGCATAAACATATTGGTCTTCCTGTTTTTCCTGTTTGGGTTCTAGTTTTTCTAATTTCTCCGACAAGACGAACACCTCCACGTTTCCAGCTGGTGCCTCAGGCGAGACAGATGGTAACTCTGACGCCTCGACAACAAAGGATTCTATAGGTTTCGCCAATGCTGCCTCCGCCTTTCTAATAAGTTCATCTACCTCGCCGGCCAACTGCGCGGCCTTGTGTTTAGCGAGCGCTGTTGCCTTGGCAGTCGCCTCTGGCGAGAGTTTTTCCCCCGACCTGTCCACCGTCGTCTTGAGCACGGCAGCCGTAGACTTGACGCGGGCCTTGGTCTCGTGTATTGATGCCTTCTGGTTGGCAGCATCCTGGGAAGTGTCGGATGGTGGAACATCTCTCTCCTTCGTCCTACTTTGCACCTCAGCGTCTGCGTTCCGCATCGCTGGTTGACCAAGCTGTCGCTGTACAAAGTTGTAGACGGCCTTGGCTGTGTCGACGGTAGCAACGACCACCTGTTGCACGGTAATGTCATCCCAGTGGTGCGCTTCGCCGTACTCGACAAGGACGTCTCCAAGGGGAACGTGTTTCGTGAATAGGTCGCGGTACTGCTGGTGCTGATAGGACACGAATGTGCTTCCGACGTAGAACGTGCCAGTTGCAGCGACGGAGTAGAAGAGCAGCCGTTGGACGATACGGTTAGCTTTCTTGGGTGCCAACGAAGCAACGGAGCCGCTCGGGGACACTCTGGCTGTGGTAGTGCTGCTAGCGGTGGTGCCAGAGGAGGTCGGAGTAATGTTGGTATTGGTGCTGGATAGACGCTATTGAAAACATTCTTTATTACTTTTTTTTCAGAGGTGAGAGAAAGGAGTGGTACTCACTGTCCTTGGCCTGGCGAGACCTTTGCCAGCGGCTCGCCTTTGGACGGCAACGGCGCGGTACATGGTCAGCAGTAAAACTTGGGTCGTGTTTCTCCCGACAACTCTACTCGGAACTTCCCGTGAGAACCGGAGATCCTAGTAGTGAGCGATTGTACACTCTCTGCATCTATAACTCTCGCTAGTCACCGTACAAGCCAATTCATTCCTAGTCCAAAGGCGAAAATGGAAACAAGGACATGACCAGGAGGTGTATATCCATATGATCAACTCGCCTCGTTGACTTGCAATAGAGTACAATCAATTCAGATGTCCCAATAATTGTCCGGAGAGTAGTGAGTATTAGCCATCTTCTACTGTTAATAAACTGCTAGCCCCTAAGGTATTTCATCTCTGAATATTTCCAAGATGCCCTGCGATTGGTCCGTGGTCTGACCGCTTGTAGTCGCATCCGTGAATGCCATTGCAGACATGGTAACGAATTCACTTCTAGAGCTAGGTTTCGATGACACGCCGAATCCGGTGTCAATTCCAGACCCCCAGCGCCCATGCGAGACGTGAGCATACAGCACTCGCATGTCGACAATAAACCGAGGCAACGCAATGCAGATGGCGATATTAGCAAATAGCGTCATGAGAGTCATGAGAGTGTTGCTTATGCCCTTTCCGCTCACCAACAAAGAAACGACGTTGAAGAGCATGTTGCTGTCGAAGTTACCTAATGAATAACACCAGTTGATGCTGACAAATGGAAACGTACACCATGAAATACAACAGTCCATCCCTCACGAGTTGTTGCGCATATCGATTAGGTTGCCACAGCTTGGTCGCTTTGTACATCTCGACGGACTGCTTCAATGTTTGGATGATAACAAGAAACAAGAGGGCTATGCCGAGAATAAATCGCGGGAGCGCCATGTATAGGTTAAACAGAGGTGGAGAGTCTTTATATGAATAGCTGCAGGTAGAGACATCCAGAGTTTGAACAACTGTAACTGGAAAAGAGATGATGAAGCATAATAATTCGAGTAAGCTTGCAATATAGTGCAACTCAATTTGAGACGCACCTGCAAGGTGGGTCTTGGGATTATTGTAAATGCCCCCCAAAACAAAAGAAATAATGACCTCTGGAATGTAGAAGAAAAGAAGGGCATAAATGATCCGTTTAGATCGATTCCACATCGCATATGTCCGCAGGATCATCACCCCTGCAACATGTCCGAGATAACTAAAATCAGAAAGAAAAAGGTACAAAAATTCACACACAGTCGGCAGCGGCAAGAAATATTAGGTAGGTCCAGCTCGATAATACAATGATCACGCTGCCTGCGGAATAACGTTGTCTCGGCCTGATTTTGTGAGGAGTAAACCGATCTGCTTACAACTGTGAAATCATCATCGACATAGTTCTGATCTGAATTTGAATGCGTACATCTACAAAAAAACGGTCATCAACAGTAATTTTCAAAAATTAATAAAAAAAATACTGGCTCTTTGTGGACCAGGGACGAAGGTACTCCCAACTATCAGTGTATTTGATCAGCCAGCCTAGATTAACTCC
Source organism: Austroboletus festivus (assembly GCA_038088875.1). NCBI lineage: Eukaryota > Fungi > Basidiomycota > Agaricomycetes > Boletales > Boletaceae > Austroboletus > Austroboletus festivus. Next base: position 32,341 of record JBBPJU010000141.1, on the reverse strand, counting down.
AGTTTGATTTTCAACATACATAGGGCAACGATTCTTGAGCGTGAATACAAATGTTGTCATGCTTTACGTGAGTGAGGGCAATCGCTGACTTACATAGTCCAACAAAGACCAAGGTAGCGTACCTATGAAATCGTAAAACTGGAACGTTCACAATGATGTGTCACACGTACTAGAATAAACATAAAGGAGACGTGAGTCCATGGTCTTCGCTGTAGCACTGTCAGAAATTGAGTGTTTGGCCGATATTTATTGCCTTCGTACCCAGACGTAGTTTATCTTTAAAGATTGTCAGCGAATGGAAGGTTGTGCAGAGCCGGATTGGGGATACCTCACTCGAAAAGGTGAGCACTGAGGTAGTACTAATTAGTTCGAGAGTAGCGAGATGCAGAAGAATCAACCTCACAGTAATCATATGTAACAGCGATGACCTGGATAACTGTTGATTGAAAAACATTAACTGCTTACGGGTCCGTATGATTCTGTGGGTGGGAAAACGTACGCGATGTATAATTATTTATCTGGAGGACCTCCATGGACGAAGACATGTTCCAGTTGTTCAAAGGCGAGCAGAGATGGGAGAGGCAGGCCGATGCACTTGCTCACTTATGTAAATTAGCGCCAACGCCGACCTAGAATTGCTATGCCGTCATGGTCTGCATGTGGGGACTGGGGGCTGAGCACACCAGTGCCAAGCATAGTGGAACCATCACCAATAATTGATTTTTTTAGCATAGTCGTTGATGTAGCTGATGGAATTTAACATCCTTTTATCCAATAACTCAGGGACTCGCGCTCATGCTGCAGCATTTTCGACCCCGTATGTAATTCCGTGCCTTTAGTTCCGAGCGGTGGAGCAAGATTATCGTTCTTCACAACGGGTTTTGCGACCTTTCTCCTGTCCTTGCGGGTAACTTTCGAGTTGATCCTATCAATATCTTTGGTTCAACGACATATATGTCTTCCCAAACATACCCGTGACCCAACTGTGGAAGAACTCATTGGTGAGCGCGCGTTTTTTCCCTTGAACCTGACCAAGCCCGAACGAGCAACCATTCCAGGGCACCAAAGAGTACTAGAGACCCTGGGCCTTGCGGCGATGACCGTCTGACGTACCATCTAATATTACCTCGTTCAGAAAGCCTGTATCAAAACCAATCCCTAACTGAGGACCAAGTGTTCTTCTAGCAGCAGGTCTCGAATTAGAATGGCGCTCAAATATGATTCCACCTATTATTAAATCAACGGCACCGCCCTAGGTGCATATACCGGTAATCCAACGGGAGCATGCAGGTAGGAAGAGTCGAAGGTCAATGGGGAGGGCAAAATGGGCCAACTCATGATTCAATGTTGATAAGATGGCACATCTGGGCGCACTTGAATGTATCGATACGCAGCGCCCGCTCGGATGCAATTTACTGCGCAGAAAATACTTAGTGTCAGACGTGTATTCAAATTCCAATGCTACCACTAGAATCTTGGGTAGGAAGCCAGAGCCGAAATGTTACCCATATGACAACCCACCTTTCCAGTAGGGTACAGGTACCGTGCGTAAGAGCGAAACCGTAACTTGGCGCTCAGCTAACAGTGTAGTAGACGAGTTGAAAGGAGTACATTTCAAGGCTATGGTACTAGGGTAGCGTAGGAGTAGGACCTAAATATACAACAACGCCAAACAATCAACTTGAAGTTTCCGCTGAAGCCCCACGGTGCTGCCATGTCGACAAGTACACTGGGTAAGCGCAAGGCAAATGATGAGGAGACTACGTCAAACAGCGGAAAAATTCACGGGTGAGCGTTCTGTTATCTAGAATAAAGCATAGCTTCACCAAGATCACATAGTTCTACGCTGTTCGTGTCCAACCTACCGTACGACGCAACATCGACGGATCTTCAAACTGCTTTCTCTGACCTTGCACCCGTGCGGTCCGCATTTGTGGTCCTCGATCATGGATCAGGTGCCTCCAAGGGTGTTGGATACGTCTCCTTCTCCACCAGGGAGGATGCTCAGATAGCATTCGAGTCCATTTCAACGAATGGCATGACTATCAACAGCAGGAATCTACGAGTACAGTGGGCCGAGAGTAAAGTGCTTCTATATTGCACTCTATAGTTTGTTCTGTTTCTCATTGCCGCTCCAGCCTAAAAACATGACAAAAGACGGACCGAAGGTGGAGGAAGGACAAAAAGTGAAGAGGGCCCCCTCACATAGTATACCAGTACACAAGGTCAACGATCCGCTTTCCATTCGAACGATTGTCGTATCTGGCTTGCCGTCTTCGATCAACGAAAAGATATTGTGGAAAAAGTTTCGCAAGTTTGAAGGCGCAGAAAATGTGGAATGGCCAGTGAGGGTTGCTATGGCTGAAGATTCCTCGACAGGTCAGTTCTTCATATCCGTTTGTCTGTTTTAGCGTTCTTAGAGACTGAATCCAGCACATGTATTGTTCTCGTCATCGAGCCTTGCACAGGATGCCGTCACTAAACTCCATGCTCATGTCTTTAAAGGCAGCTTGCTTTCTGTGACACTCAAAAAGCGACTTGACAATTTTGCCAAAAGCACTCTCAAAAGTACATACCATTTATTATTTTGCTAATTAATCGTGTTCGTGACTTGCACATAGAAACCACCTCTGGAAGTACGCCGAGCCGAGCAAATCGTCTCATCGTCCGAAATCTTCCCTTTGACATCACCGAACAAGATTTACGGGCAATATTTCTCCCATATGGCCCCATCCACTCGATCAACATCCCAATGACAGAAGGTGATGATGTCAAGACTGAGGGCGAGACAGAAACCAAAGGGTCGACGGGTCGCTCGATGGGGTTCGCGTTTGTTTGGATGTTCAGCAAAAGGGATGCCGAGTCTGCGTTGGAAAAATGTAATGGAATGAAAGTTACCGCTGGGATGGCGAGCGATATCGTGTCGGATAAGCAAAAACGAAAGAAGCAGCGTCGAGAGGAGAAGAAGCAGCAAACTATTAAGACAGAAGGTGAAGAGGCGGAGGAGGTGAGGGAGGAATCCGAACAGGCTGGAAGTAGGAGGAAAGAGCGGGTGATAGCGGTCGACTGGGCGCTGAGTAAGGAAAGATGGGCGAAAGAGAAGGAAAAGCTTGAGGGTGCCGATAGTGTGGAAAATGATGTGAAAGTGGATGACGCAGAGAGTGACGCGAATGGAGATGAGGATAGGGAAGCTACCGACAGCGAAGACGAGCAATTAGGAGTCCACGAGAAGGATTCAGGGGACGATGATAAGGAGGACGACGAGGACCAAGGCAACGAGCCATTGGAGCGTGATAGTGATAGTGAATCGCTCAAAAAACCGCAGTTACCCCACACCGATACCGGAAATACGCTCTTTGTTCGCAATATTCCGTTCACTGCTACGGAGGATGAAATACGGGCGTTGTATGTTTCTCTTCTGTGATCCACGCAGTGCAGTCGCTCATTGATATAGATTCCGAGCCTTTGGGCCACTTCGATATGTTCGCCTTACGTTCGACCCCGAGACAGAGCGTCCGCGAGGAACTGGATTCGCGTGCTTTTGGAACAAGGAAGACGCCAACAAGGCTATCCAGCAGAGCGAAATTTTGCGTGCAGAGACCTCGGGCACCCAAACACAGGTGTGCATTCACGTACGGCCCGGAGAAATAGATTAATCATACAGCTATAGGTGTCCAAAAACCCGTTCTCTCTCCCTTCTCTCCTTACTCCTGATCCTTCGGTTGGCTTGGCGAAGAATTTGGTTTTGCATGGTCGAACACTTGACGTCGTCCGCGCAGTCACGAGAGAACAAGCTTCGAAGCTCAAAGAAGAGGGGGAAAAGAGTCGAGAAAAGGCCGACAAACGAAACCTTTACCTGCTACGCGAAGGAGGTATGTCGTTTCTTGCACTCTTCTTCCCCCGTCACTCTGGCTGATAGTGCTCCAGTGATTCTACCCAACAGCCCTGCGGCTGAAACAATCCCTCAGGTCGAGCTTGAGAAACGTACCAACTCTTTCAACGCCCGGCGGACGATGCTTCGCAGCAACCCCTCGCTTTATGTTTCCAAGACACGTCTTAGCATACGTCAAATACCACTATATGTTACGGAGCGTGTTCTCAAGCGACTAGCGATCCACAGCGTCCGCGAGTTTAACAAGGAAGCCAGAAAGGGAATCCGGGAAGACCTCAGCCCTGACGAACTCGCCGAGCCCGTTCAACCGAACGACCACGATCAAGGCGAAGACAGTGTCAAAACAGAGGATGGCGATAAATCCAAGAAGAAACGCAAGATCAGTGTAGAGCGACTGACCAGCGTTAAGCAGGCCAAAATTGTGCGTCAGTCGGACCGTGTGGATCCTGTCACGGGAAAAGGTCGCAGTCGTGGCTATGGTTTCGTCGAAATGCATACACACGCCGATGCACTACGTGTGCTGCGGTGGGTTAACAACAACACGGATGTCGGCGCGCTTTTCAACAAGTGGTCGAAAGAGGAACTCGTAGATCTGGTTGCAAAAGAGAAAGCCAATCCTAACCCGGACGAAGCGAGGATAAAACGGATGAAAGATGAGATGGAAGGCCCGTCCAAGCTTGCCAAAGGAACCCTTATTGCGGAGTTTTCCATCGAGAACATTCAGGTAGTGCAGCGTCGTGCAACAAGAAAGGAGAAAACGGTGAGTCATCCACCCACTTTTTTCCAGCTAGGGTGCAATTGCTCACCGCATATCCGCACTCACAAGCTACAGTCACGTGACTCTCTCAAGTCAGCTCCTGCCAGTCATTCAGAAGAGCCTCCCACCAAGAAACGTCGCGTGTCGTCCGACGAAACCAAGCCCATCAAGCAAGAGTCGATCAAACAAGGGAAAAACATTGGGTCCGTGATCGGCAGGAAGAGGCGGGCCCGCAAGGCCGGTAAAAGCGCTCGGTAGTCTATTTGACAAGTGTGTCGTATTTTATCGCGTGCGAGCACGCGGTGTTATTTGTGCCCAGCATGCAGCTCGTCGAGGATCGGCATGATATTCGTTCATGTCAAGTGGACCTTTACGATAACTCAAATCTATGCACAGCTTAGGGGTTTGAATGGCCAGGCTCTCGTTCTCTCTTTTAAATCACATGAATATTTCTGACGTTCCCATGCCTTGCCAATTCTAATTGGCTTTCGGAAGGACATCCCTCCCCTACGGATCACACCGGTCCCGAGGCGTTACCATGTGCCACCTCTTCCTTTTTCCCGTAAGATTTCGGCCGGTCCTAAATTTCTAATGTGCTTTCCAGCCTGTGGATCGTCCACAAATCCACCTCCGGGCTGAATTCAGGTCCTATCAATGGGGACTAGGGAAAAGATCAAACCAAGGAAGTTAAACTGACATCTTCAGTATGGCGAAATGTATACCATTCATCGAAATGCTTGGATGAACACTCAAGTACTCAATGCCGGATATGAAAGTTGATCATGATTGCGGCCCACCAAATCTGCATCGTATAACTCACTACCAGGTAATGTGCTCCGAATAGACCCTGGCAAGCCGCTGTGGACGATCGAGCGACCTACTCTGAATCGGCGCGTGGGCCATCTCCGAGTGTGCACAGGCTCTCCACGGTCCCGAGTCCCCGTTGAGTCCACTACCCAGAGTCGCGTGCGCCGTGCGTTGGCCACCAAACAATCATCACAGGACCTGGTATTTCCAAGAAGGCATACTTACATGCCTAATGGCGTTTGGTTAATATCAAACACAAACTCTACTTGTTGTCTTGGGATTGGATGACAAGGTTCCATATTACAGGCCCTCATGGCGGCTAGAAGCTGGAAGCATCACGATACACTCGTCGTCAAAACCAAGCTCCGACTGGTTGGCGTGTTCGGTACGACATGCTCACGAAAACCCGACCAGATCTGAACAAGGATTTAATCACACTCGTGTCTTTTATGGAGCGAAATACCGAATTCTGAAAGATGACACGGAGGACGGAGAAGTGGTTCGCCACCACCCGGTTCTTGGTGGCCCCACTGATGCTGGCTTTTGGCGCTGCAGCAGAGGCGCCACGAGTCCTCTTACGTCGGCCAAACTCGATAAAGTTACATTTTGCGGTGGAGAGTAGGCGGTGAACGCATGAACAATGCAACGTGACGTTAGCCTTGGATTCGGCAAGGGAACAACTTCCTAAACAATAAGCCTAGGTACTAGAATGCCGACAATGACCTTCGATTGGTCGAAATCTGCTGAAACTCACCCTCGCATAAATTTTAGTCAGGGACAAGTCACATGCATTGTTCGTGTCTGATCGCAAATCTCAGAATCGAGGGGCGTCGTGACGTACATGCAACTGATACAATGCAAGTTTAACGCCTGCAAGTACGGATCCAACCGATTATAGGTTCATGGGGAATATGCTAATATCTTACACTAACGTCCTAAATCTCTACAGAACCCTCACAGAACCCTTGTCACGTTACACGACTTCATCACCTCTCCAAGTCGTCGTCGTCCTCAGGTTTGGTAGAGCGACATTGTTGGTATTCTCTGTCGGCAATCGAGATCTCGATCCCGCCACCTCCGACACCGGAGAAAACTCGATCGTCGACGGCCCGTCGGTGCACTTTACCAACGCCCTCCCATTTGCCACACGCAGGATCAGCATTTGCGGTGATATACACTGTAAGATCTTTTTCAGCATCGTCAACTGGGAGGGCAAGACAATACAATACGGCGCACCATGATCAATATATATACGCACGAAAACCCAATCGAAATTTGACTCCCTATCCCAAACGATACTAAAAACGCAATCCCGGTGAGGGTATGGGGAAGCACGGATTCGACGACCAGCCCCGCAATTGCAAAATAAGGAGATGCAAATTCGCTCCCGAGTTGTGACCGGACATGCCTGCCGAACCATACTATACGATAACAGATCATACACGTCAACATTGCCGTGAGGAAGATGGAGACCGTGTAGTAGGCCAGTCCGATCCGGGAAGCAACACCGCTGAAAAAGTTGCCCCCGGGAACGCTTGAGTGAAAGAAGACCGTGACTCCGAGCACTTGATTTACGAGGCAGTTAGTAGCCCTTCTGCTAACAGAAGAGATTGCTCATACCCAGCGTCCCGACCCAAAGAATCAAGGGTACTATGAGGATACGATAGTCGTTCCATATGATGTAACATCGATAAATCTGGAAAGAAGAGTAAGGATGAACACTTGCTACCTCCAAGGAACGTCGACGATGCTCCTAGCTTACCATCAAGGCATCCGTCATGAGCTGGAGCACTGTGATCGCCGTCGTCCCTAGATTCATATACCAGGCCGAGAAGTTGGTATCCCAAAATGCGTTAGGGCCGCCCGGAAAGTTAGCATCGAGCAGCCACATCTTTTCGCCGAATATCGCTTGCGTGAATATCCAAATCGTGATCAAGAAGAGCATGACGGTGCTGAAAATGGCGTAAAACATGTCGATTTTTGTCCGCTCGGGGTGAGTTAGCAAGCTGTGCATCGTGTTGAAGTAGAGCACCAGCTCGACGCCTGCAATGGGGGAGCCGATTAGCGATTATCGATGTATGAACTGAAATGAACTCGCCATATAGGATGTCCTGTAGGTTTACCCCTACGTAAACCGCGTTCTGGAAAAGCTCGCCATCCGAGATAGCCAGCATCGTCCTAATGACACCAAAATCGCCTCAGAGGAAGAAAAGGAGAACCTGAAAAAAGTCCTCATCGATTTTTATACTCCATAACCAATGGAACCGGACTTACTTAACCTCCTTAGCGTAAGTGATGAAATTACCTAGGGGGGCAAGAGGTGGCGTATGTTATGTTATACCAACGTGTCATCTCGATGGATATGATGGCGTTGTCCATACAGCTTATAACCACGGACTTAAGTAAGGGTCATCAAGTCCTGCGACCCACTGGGGCTCGAATGCCATTTACTTACTTGAACATGGAAATTCGTTGGGGGCCGAAGGACCGCGTCATGAATGATCGGCCGTGGAATTGAAATCGCCTCGGTAAGAGTTATGCTCGGCGGGGATTTCTCCGATTCCCCATGGTGAGCGAGTCCCATTTTGGTGGCTGGGCCTTGGATGAGTCCATTTAGAGCGAGTGCGGAACAGCTGGATGTTGACTTCTACATGTCAACATGAAGTAATCTGGAGGGTTGTCCCCATTCAGTAACACGTACGTACGAGTCAACTCCAAGTATCCGCAAACGCCAGCGTACGTCGTAGCCGCACTAACGCACACCACTATAAAGGTTTGTTGGTACCCTGGGATTTGCGAGACTCACGTCCTAAGAATTGAAAGACTGTTCTTAGGTATAAGCTCAAACACGTTGGCAACCCCAACGACAAGTTTGTTTGTCATGAATCTCTAGTAGCATGGATACCGTAATGGCGCAGACCAGAAGTTAACCGTGACGTCGCACTTTTTTCGGCAAGCTCACTATTGACAACCACATCCGTGCCCGGAGTCCTCGGAAGTCATCACCACATGGCGAAACAGCTTCCCCCAAGGATCAGCTTACTTCTGAAAGTCGCCTAAAATACTTGGCTAATGTTGATCCTCTAGAAAAATCCTCACGCAATGTGCACATATGCAACGGGCCGCAGATTCGCTACCTTTCATTTCTGGCCGTCGTCACCAGCTCAAATCGGTTAATGTGAGTGGAGTTCCGCAGACCCCCTTGACCTGAGCGACCGTGTGGACGAACGAGCACGGTACATAAGTATTGGGCGCAGTGGTGCGTATCGTCTCTACGCACCACGTCTCTCGGAGACAACGATAAATTGGTAATAATCTTTCCGCCTTCCTCCTTTTTCTGCACCACTCAAGCTGTGATAAAACCGAGTCTGGGACGGATGGAGATGTGGCTCCAGGTACAGACATTTACGCCTCTTGGATTCAACGATATACCTTGGCAATAATAAAACCGAATACAAGGGCGTCACCAAGCACGCATATGGTCGTACTTTTAGGCACGAACACATATCCATGTATGTGTTATGTACATGGGCTCCTGGCATACATGCACTACACCATCAGAATTCCCGACGCATCTTGCTATTCGAGGAGGAACACCATCGGGCCGGTGATATCCGTCTCTTGGCGACATGCTCTTCCTCAGGCTTTCCTCGCCCGCGCGATTAGTATTCATTGCAAGATAACTCTATATACTCTTCCAAAGTGTTCGCAGATCCACCAAAGGTGCTTACTGAGCCTAAAAAGTGACCCCCAGATCCGGACCTACACATTCCTCCAGACACACATTAAAGAGTCTCCCGAGATCTCGGCGTGTTATTGCCTTGCGTTCCAGACCATTTGTGCTCCCGAGCAACATAGTTTTGAAATTGATTTCATAGACAGGTCGGATTCATCGCCACTACATGTCTCTGAATGTATCGGCTGCCCGAGGACTCTATAAAAGGCACATTTTTCGTTGTTGAACCGACTCAAAGTTTCCCAAACGGCGGCCATCGGAGGAGTGAGGGACGATGAAGTGAAAGTAGGATCGAGTTGGGTTTACGCCGCTGCCTGACAGAGAGGGGATGTCCGATAAAGGGAGAAATTCATTACGCCCATGACAACTTGAAGCATGTCAAATTCGCCACGACGTCAATGTTGTCTTTTTGAATTCAATAATGTATCACTACTTGACATGAGAAATGATGATATTCATGGTGCTAGGCGAGTACCTCCATAACGATTATTATTGGTCTCTAGGCAACTTTCCGACCCTGGGACATTCGGGAGTGAATGTTTGATTCGGATCAACGTAGTGATAGCATCGGTCGGATTTTTATCCAATGCTAGTCAAGGAAACATGGAAAGGCATTATTTCGTGGGAAGCATCAAGCTCTGACACGTGTGCGAAATTGATCGATCGTATCAGTTGCTTAGCTGCTATTAGTTCTAAGTCACACTCATCTCGATAGATCATTCATGACGGGAAATAGTCTGGTTTGGTTCATAACAGGTGCCAAATATCCGATCGTGTTCTATAACATTAATCTGACGCGTTTCTGTTCAAGGAACCTCTTCGGGGTTTGGTCGACGCCTCGTCACTGCCGCCTTATCGAGGGGCGATCGTGTGATTGCAACAGCACGATCTGTTCAGAAGATTCAGAATTTTCCAAGTTCTCCCAACCTCTTGTTGTTGGCGCTTGATATCACGTCGCCTCCCGAGACAATCAAGGCGGTAATGGATGAGGCAGCTGCGAAATGGGGCCGCATTGATGTCCTTGTGAATAATGCGGGCGTCGGTCTTCCAGCTCTTCTCGAAGAAGGCGGGTAAGTGGAAGCCGGTCATATTTACTAGCTTCTTATAGATATTGATAAGTATCCCAGCATTCAGATGATGGTTGCACAGTATGAAGTGGGTGTTTTTGGACCGCTGAAGGTCACCAACGCGGTATTGCCCCACATGCGCAAACGTGAGCCCGGTCGGATGACCGTTGAACGTTGAAACCGGAAACGCTAACCTCTAACGCGTTGCTTCCCTCCGCCCAGAGAGAAGCGGAACCGTGGTCACCGTGGGGAGCCGTTCGGCCTGGAAGACAGAAATAAGGGTACTTGTCGCTTCTTGATTCTCTTCTTCTTCTTGATTCTCAACCGGGGTTGATAGGGAATGGGTCAGTGTGGTCTAAAATCCTCGGACAGTCTTCATTACTTAAATAAATAACGTTTCAGGCTTCTATGGATCCTCCAAGGCGGCTGTACACGGTAAGAAAAGAATTACTTCTCTGAAATATACTTGGCACGCTGATTTTGTTCACGTGTTTAGCGATGAGTGAAACTCTGGCGGTCGAGCTGGCGCCGTTCAACATTCGTGTCCTGATTGTCGAGCCGGGGGCGTTCAGGACCGAAGGAATCTACGGTAACCAGTTTGATGTTTCTAATGCGATTTCAGATTATGACGAACAACGAACGGCTTCTGCGGTCGCGTTCAGCGCAATCGATGGCAGGCAGCCGGGAGATCCAGCCAAGGCAATGGAGGCGGTGGTGGATGTTGTCCGGGGAGAGGGAGTTGCGGCGGGGAGAGAGTGGCCGTTATACTTGGTTCTTGGAAAGGATGCAGAGAGGGATGTCCGTGCCAAGTGTGCGCGGGTAATCCAGCATTTGGAAGACTGGCAGGATGTGGTTGGCGGTGTCGAATTGGAGTAGGTAGGAGGTCGATATGATCACGTGATTCTATGAAATGTAAATGTATGGAAACAAGTGAAAAAAAAGGGATAAGAACGACAAGTGAAACCGACCATGCAAGGTTCGTCTCTTTCCTTCATTTTTTACTCCCTTTTATCTAACTTTTTTTACTCTTAGCGACCCCCTCCTCCTCGTCGTCCCCACCGCACCCATTCGCCATTGCCGGTTGTGAGCCTCAAAAGTGCACCCGATGTCCATACACCGGTCCCATCCACACATTTCCTCCCCGGCGCACAGGCAGCGGTCATCTCAAAGTCTGCACGGCCTGCATGGACAAGCAAAACGCCCGCAAAGTCGCCTCGGAAATGGCTACCGAAACATCTGGCCGCGGTCAGATCGCCACCGCAGCCATGTCCTTTGACGACTTTCTCAGCCTCGTCACACTCCACAAGACCCGTCCGTTCGACTTTGACACCATGGTCAGCGTACCGCCCGGACTCTTCGTGGCCGGCGAACACCTGTACAATCGTTCCAATCGAATAAGAGATTATTTGGCCGAGGCATCCGATTATCATTGGAAGTGCGTCCCGCATATGCTGTGTTTTTTTTTCTGTCGTCGCTCATGTCACGTAGCCAAAAGAAGACGAAACGGGGTGGAAAGTCGACCGTGGTCACCTACTTTTGTGCACAGCTCGAAGGGGAACAGTCCAAATCCCGCACGCAAGACTCGGACCGTAAATCACGAAGTCGCATCACACGCTACCACTGCGGTGGATGGCTTCGCATCACTGTCATGGATGACAACGAGAGCCTGTTGCGGATACGCATGACCCATGCCGAAGCCCACCCTAGCTTTCCAGCTTCGTTTCGGAGACCACCGCACACCTCTGAATTCAAGCTCGAGACAACGCCGAAACCGGTGTCGCCATCTACGTCGTCGGTTCCGGTTCCGGTACAACCGCCGCCGCCACCACAGGCAACAACAGCACCGCCCGTGTTTGCGGCTATGCCACATCCACACCCGCCACATGTGATGATCGAATCGGGTCCAGTTGGGGATCATCCGATGCCTCCGCCCCCCGTGCCGCCACCAGTAATCGCCACAATGACGCCGTCATCGTTGCCACATCCAAATGCCCGGGAGGAAGAAGAACACTCTCACCCTTCGGTTGAGAACGTGTTGGCGCCCGAAGACGTGGCGCCTCAGACGAGACCTAGTCCGGTGAGTACCAGTGATGTATTCGTGCGACAATTGCTCAATATGTACACGTCTAGCAACCGGTCGTTTATTTCTCGCCAGAACAACTCGATAATCTGAAGCGCAAATTTGACGACATGATGGTCGCCGCAAGTGGTCCTGTTCCCCCAGACCTTGCGCATGCACTCGGTTCCGTGTTTGACCACATCGAGCGGACCACCACCGATGTGGATGTATCCAGATTCTCCAAACGACAACGACTCTAGCTGTACCATCGCGTGTACTTATGTCCCCACCCCTTGGATCGAGTCGCGTGCCATTTGTTACGGCACAATCGATCGACAACACTCACCGCAGACTGCGGGTCATTTCTTTGTTTGTTTTTCCTCTCTTTCCATCTCTCGCTGTCGCTGCTTTGTGTGTACTCATTCTGGGGCCAAATCCTAGTGCTTGCGGATGTGGTCACTGCTAACCTTTTGTTCGACCACCTGGTATCAACATGCTCTTGTATCGAATGTTACTACACTTAATTACCTCTCATGGCGTAATCAAAACCCTTTGTTTTCGGGGAAAGAGAGTCCCATTCTTATCACAAAGATCAATATGTACACTAGTGATAGGGTAACCTACGAATTACATATAGGAACAAAGGGGCAAGAAAACAAGCGTCAGCTTGAAAGTTCGGATATATTCAGAAATGCTTGGAACAGTGCCGGGACGACAAACGGCGCTCGACACTCCCGCTCCACGTCGCTCAACGCATGCTCTGCACGCATCCTCCTTGCCTTCTCCATCTTCAACTCCGTCTCCACCCGGGCCAACTCTGTCACCCACATAACCACCGCCATTAGCAATACGCTAGCGGCATATTCAAACATGGACACGTACCATCTCGCGAGACATAGTTGAGGCCGGCAGGCGCACTCTCGGGTCGCGCACCAAGCTTGTCGAGGTCCGCCAACAAAACGTGTTCGCGTGCGTGTAGCGCCGTCAGCTGTCGTCGAGCATCCCAAAGCTCCCGCGTTAACCGACTTATATCGGCGTGCTCTCTTTGACGTGCCGGATATTCGCCGTTGCCGGATGACGATAGGTAGGGCGACACAGGCATGGAGGTGTGAGTTGGTGTGGGTATGGGTGTGGGCGTAAAGACGGGGACAGCGACGAGTGGAGAGATGGACGCAGAGGTGGATGCAGAAGCAGGGGAGGTGGAGGTGGAGACGGAAGTGGCGATGGGGATGGACAACGTGGGGTGAGGCATGGTGGCTGACATAACAACGTCTCCGCCCGCACCCAAACTCGATGGACTAGTGAGGACAGGAGATGTCGGAGTCACCTCGCCTGGTTCTTGGCGTACCGGATCTGGTATCAGTGCCGTGGTCTTGGGTGGTCCCGCGGGAGTAGGCATTGGGATCAGTTCACGGCGTACCGGGGGTGGTATGGGTGGTGTCGTGGTTTTGGGTGGTCCTGTGGGAATAGGCATTGGGATCGGTTCACGGCGTACCGGGGGTGGTATGGATGGTGTTGTGGTTTTGGGTGGTTCCGCGGGAATAGGCATTGGGATCAGCTCACGGCGTACCGGGGGCGGCATGGGTGGCGTCGTGGTTTTGGGTGGTTCCCCGGGTACAGGCACCGGGACTGGAACTGACACTGGGATTGGGATTGGTGCTGACAGCGTCATCGTCGGGGTTGGCGGAGCCACCGAGAACGCAAGCATGTCACCAGGGGTGGCTGATCTGGGCGGTCTATCTGGGCGGGGAGAACTCGACGGAGAATCCTCGTAGCTCGTCATCAGCCTTAAATGAGGTAGCTGTCTGTCTGTTCTGATCTGTAGACCAGTTGTGACACTACTAAGCAACAGTAACGCTTGTACGCAAAGACAAAACGCACGGCACTGGGCGGACGCTTTGGTAGTGGAATCGATAATGACGGTGGTTGGAGTGGTCGTTCTTTCAAAGCCGTCCCAACAACTTCCGCGTTGGTGAATCGTCCCGCTAGCGTGGACCCTTCCGGGATAGGAACATCCCGCGGAGCCAGTAGGTCGGCGGTTGAACCAATCGGAATGCCACTGCCAACACATACGTCCTCGGGTTAGCACGTCGAGGCAGTACGCAAGCAAAAGGAAGGTGAATTGACTTGCTCTTGCGTCATCGTGATAGACTCTCTGACAGCGTGAAAAAGTGTGTGTGCGTGTGCGTGTGCGTGTATGCGTCGTCCGCGACCGACCGCTTCTGTGTGAGATCCACATAGAAGAAGTATCAGTAAAAGCTTACATGGAGAGAAGCATGCGCAGCTTGCGTGCTTCCGGGTCGTCGCTACAAAATTTGAGCCAGCGCGTATGTAATGTGTCCTATCGTTATCACTTGTCAGACACACGGAAATGAAAGGGAGAGAGCGTGAGCGTCTGTTCCAACGCACGGCTAAATTCGCTAACCTTGGTACTTGGAACCGCCGTCGGCCAGTGGAGGACAAAAGATCCGTCGACGCGCTGAACGTTTCTTTGGGACGGTGAGTGAACGCGGAGATGGGTGAGGTCCCTTTTCAGGATGGCGAACGCGGAGGACGTCTGGGTGGCAGGGGAGGCGATTTTGTCGTACTTCTTGCCGCGGTACTTGATGATGACCTCGAGTCCTTCGCTCATCGTGGATGGTGTGTAACTGTGTATGTCTATGAGCAGGCCACACGCCACTGTAGTATCCGAACTACGTAATATTGACCAAGTAGATACCGGTAAAAGGTCCCACACGCCAGTCCAAGGGGCGAACAGTCTCCCATATATACGCTGGTGAAGTGAGTGTACTTGCGAGTTCTATGGTTGTGGACCTGAGAGGGATTCATAGCTAATGCTCCGGTGGGGGCGGTTCACAGCATAGTTATACCACTCTAAACCATGCCACTTGTTCTAGGAAGAGGCCGTTCAATATTTAGGAGTTTGTATTGTTCTTTTGGAAGGATGAGAAATACTCCATCTTCCGGTGATAGGTTGAATCTGTTGAAATCAGGCAGTCCTGTTCCTTGTATCAGAGACGAGAGGATACACCTTTGTTGAGTATAACCGGATGACTTGGCAGTCTCTACTTGGGTGATTAAGGTAGAAGAAATAATACGTCCTGGATTCTCTGCATTGAGAATGGTCCTGAAGTATAATTCCTAAGGATTGATATGGGTGAAACTCTCAGGAACGCCATGGCGATGATGGAAAGAGTGGTCCTGCGGAAGGCATATGTTAAAAAAGACGTCGAAGACTACCTCTTATCGCCCCTTTTGGTCCACTAACCCATTTTTTGTCACTGAGTCTCTGACCAACGTTCGGTCGAGACTTGCACTGACCTGACACAAACAGTGACTGATTTCCACGCTGATTGAACAATAAGCCCCTGGAGGAAGTGATAAGTGAAGGGTAGACATGGGCTAAACATGTCCATCCGGCCTGCACATATGTATTTTTGTGTAGCTACAATGTAGGAAGACCCGATTTGTACGCATTCGCATTTATGTATTCCCTCAAACCTACCACTCCGGACCAGTTTCTTCTCTTCGTTCACGCAAGGTCCCTGTCGCCCATGGAAACATTCTGAGTGCCGGAGTTTTGGATAGCTCATTGGTAGTTATAGACACAGCTGAATCCTAGAAAGAAGTCAAGTCAGCTTCTGGCGTCACCTCAAAGGTAAGAAGAGGTCACATTTTTTCCTGGTTCTTGCAGAATGGACATGACGACCTCCTTCAGTCGCTCCCTTACAAACTCGACGATCTCCATCGATGACGGTCGGTCTTTCCGGCTATCTGACCAACATCGTAATATTAAATTACCTGTAGCCGGAATATCTGAGACAAGAGCTCGCAAAAAGGTCCACCTTGACTTTGTGCAAGACAAGGATTTTACGCGAGACATATAAAATGACGGTGTTTTGTGAGTAAGTGTCTGTTAAATTAAGCAAATGGCGAAAAAGACGTCGGTGAGCACTTTTTGAGCAAGAAACTTGAATACACGCAAACCTGTAGCATGATCCATCCAAGCGAGAACACATCACTTTCTGGCGTTGGGATGATTACTGGCACCTTCGCTTTAAGGAGCTCCTGCGAAATCTCAGAAGCTGCTACCATCCTGAGCGCAGGATTTTCCTTATATAATTCAGCAAGGGGTCGACATTCGAGGTTAGCTGTTAGGGACATAAGGCCAACATCAGTAATACATGCTCTTCCATTTGCGCGGATGAGGATGGTTGACTAGAAGGCTCAACAATGAGAATGGGATGATGATACACCACACCACACATACCCCAGAAAGATTTCCATGAGTAATGGACCGAGAATGCACTGTGCAATGTGTCAGTTACTAGCCGTCATACTTATAAACTATTTTTTACGGTACCGCAACCCCATAGCAACATCGTGAACCTGTGGTATCAACTTTTAATCATTCCAATGATTCCATCCGGAACGCTACCCACCAAAATAACTCTTAAAGCCGTTGTTAGGACTTTCCTATGGCGTCGGAGGTAAGATGTTAGATTGCCATCTTCAACCAAGGGGTACACCAGAGCAGGAGAATTCATGGCCTTGATGGTTCCCAGAAGCGGTAACACATTAATGTGATCGAGACTCCGCAGAGCACTGACTTCTGCCCTAACTTTCTGTGCAAAAATTGTGTATTCGTGGACGATAAAGATTAGAATCTATACCTTCAATTTATTACCTCGTACAGTAGCATGCGTCAGATCATTAATCACAACCTAGGCCAAAAAACTGAGAAAGTTGAATAGGAAGGATAAATGATGACGCAACTTGGATGGACTTTTCGACGTTGGTTTGCAGTGTCCCTTGATGAAGGTATCCACAATCGGGGTTTGAATTTGAATCTTTGACCAAGATAACAAGCTTTGTGAGATCCGAGGACAAATTAGGTGGGCTACATCATTCAGCAACTTGTAAGAAAACTATCTTTGACAATACTAGCTCACATGCTGTAGATCTCTCGTGCGGATATTGGTTTCCTGGGATCTTCCTTTGCTTTATTGCTATGTTTCGATATGGGAGGGAACTACCAAGGAATCAATGGTTATCTCGTCATCTATATAAATAGGTAGTGACATTATCGTGCTCATATTTTAGTGAAGAGCGGAGGGTTTCACTTGTGGGCACATTGGGTTGTTTTAAAGTGGTAGTCCGTCGCTTCGGTTCACGTGGGGACTCACGATAGACGCCCGCCAGCTACAAGGATATTTTGAAAACTAGTCTAGCATACACCATTGAGGTAAAAAAAAAAAACATACTTTGCGGCCACTTGCCGGGGGGACGTCCTCAAAAAGAGAAGGTGCATTTTCCTTCAGATCCCATAGACGAACACACCCGTCCCATGCACCGCTAACAAGCTGACGATCATCAAGAGAAATGGCGATAGAGTGAACCCTGGAGTTATGCTGGAAGGTTTCCCCAACTTGATAGCGTGTAGCTGTTTCCCAGAGACGGACAGTGCCATCGCGTGATGCAGAGGCAAAGAATTTACCACTATGCGATGGTGCGATGGAGAGAACTACGTCACCGTGGCAAACCCACACAGCGAGTAGTGTGCCAGAGGTAGGATCGAAATATTTGATAGAGCCGTCGAGGCAGCCAGTAAAGAGTCCAGCACTATCAGGTGACCATGCTAGGGACCACGCTTCCTCTAATATCACTGGCGCAGCGCGATAGTCTTGCCAAATGTGGACAACCTCCTTGTCACAACTTGCGATGTACCTTCCGTTCGGAGCATAGCAGATTCCACATACGCACTTTTCGTGTCCTCTAAATGGTCCTGCTAGTTCTTTGCCTGTTGTAGTACTCCACACTGATACAGATCCATCCTGAGCCCCACTTGCAATTCGGTTTGAATCCGGAGAAAATGAAAGTGACGTCACTGAGCTGGGTCGATCCCTGGTTGACCGAGAGATTACCTCAGACAGCTCTACATTCCAAACGGTGATATCTTTCTCTCCAATTGCAACTTTCGTTCCGTCAGATGAGGCAGCAACTGCAAGAACCAGCTCCTCCTTGATCATCTTCTGAACAGCGTTATGTGTACTCCACAATCGAATGGTCCCGTCCTCTGATGCGCTGAGAATACAGTCACCGTCCAGAAGAAATGACACGAATGCAACAATTCCTTTATGACCACGTAGCGCCAATTGCGGTGGTGTTTCTTCACTTCTGTCAAAGAGTCAGTGGTCAAGGGTGAATAGAACATCAGCGGATTCCATCATACAGTGAATTGTTGTCAATTTTCACCATATTATGTAGAATAGCACCAATTTCTCTTAGTCCAACGTCCTGCTCCACATTTTCCAGTGCGAATGATACAATGTTTGAAGCAACATTTTTAAGATGCTGAAGTTCAGCTTTCGTCTGGGAATCTGTCTTGGTAACACCACTATCGCACACTTAAATTTGTTGTAGTTTCTTCGTCAATATTAAAATCTGACCTTTTCCTCTCTAAGTAAACAGTGCCTACGGACATTTCAGTAACTTCGTGGTTGGCAAGCAGCAACCATCTACCTTCCAAAGAGACTACATGATAATTCTGAGATAGTACTGTCTCAAGAAGTGATTCTGTTGTAAGCTCTTCGAGAGTAAGCAAGCCCTAGGTAAATTGAGTTCGGGACGATTCGAGAAAAATCGCAAGTGCCCCACCTCCTCGAGAATTGAAATCCAGTGGTTATCGTGGGTGATTGCGAGATTTGCAGAAGGCTCCTAAGACAGACTAGTGCATCTGATGCACCCACAATATCATAACATAACTTACCTTGCGAAGCATATACTGATTGATAGTATCTGATGGGTGAAATGCCTAGGAAGGCCATCAGCAGGCTAAGCTTTCAACCCAAGAATAATTAGTGCCTCACCAAACTTATACCTGGTATTCGTTGGATTTTAACATGCACGTCATCATACTCGTCATATTCTGAAACATCGCCTTCCGGCCTCCCTTCGGCCTGTGAGCCAATCGTCTCTTCGCTGTGCGCTGTAGTTCGGGGAGTATTATTTCTCCTGTTCTCCAACAACCTCGACGAACTACTGAGTAGCCGAGAATTGCCTAGAATAACTTTCGCCAATTTTGTGGAACTGGGTCGAGTTGATGGGGCATCTGCCTCGACAGTGACTCGTCGTGTGCCTAAAAGTCCACTCCGCAACATGATTTTGAACCCACGGATGAATACTGCTTGATTCGGAATTCCGATGTCAATGTAAGGCCCAACGCGCCATTCCAGGGTACATGTGGCCTCCCAGCTATACGCTGGTGAACCACCGCTCCCCTCTATGTATTTGAAGTGAGCCCTGTGACGTTCATTTCCCGTGGCATTTTCAAATGTAGCCACAGACCAAGAACATGCCTTGTGCAATCCAGTAATCATATAGAGGGAGTCATAGCCAATGATCCGACGGCGACGGTTTAAGGCATAATCATACCATGCTATGCCATGTTGCTTTGCCTGTTCCAGGAAAAGATCCTCGTTGAGGAGTTCATAGCGTTCTGCGCCCTTTGGAAGGACAAGAAGCGCAGCTTCATTGGATAATATACTGAATCTATAATTTTGCACATTCGACTGGTCTCTAAGGAATGTTTTGCTGTGATCAGGCGACTCGCCCTCTGTGTCAGTGGTCAAAAAGATGCACCTTTGTGGAGCGTTACTTGATGTTTCGGTCTCAACTCGCGAGACATAAGGTGATGAAATGACACGACCAGGATTTTCCGCACTGGGATGGGTCCTGATGTCTAATTCCCCTGGATTGATATGGGTAAAGCCCTCAGGAACGCCATGGCGGCGATGAAAAGGATGATCGTGGGGGAGGCATATGTTGAAGAAGACATCAAAACCGCCATCATCGGGAATGATAACGCCAACATCACCGATCCTGAGACCATCTTGGCGCTCAGCCAAAAATTCGGTGCTCGGCTCAGGTGTCCATAGGGGGTAACCACGAGGAGATGACAACAACCTTGCATACACATCCTGGGGAGATCTAGTCATAGCCGTCGGAGACCAGAGCTCTGGATCGAATGGTTGAGATGCTATGAACCTACGTTCAAGCACCGATTACACCTCAAATTCAAACTTGGCTGGTGGGAAAAGTTCGCAATAACTACTACTACAGTCATCCACCGGCACTTGAAACACCGAAATTGTAGTGCGTATAAAAAGCACGACTTTGTCCTTTATCAAGATCAGACCACAAGATCTTGTAATGATGTATAACTACTTAGAGCTGTAGAGCCTGTACGGTAACCATTAGAGCCTGTACGGCAACCGTGAACTAGCTATGTTTTTAATTGCACTTGTTTGACTTAAGAAGAAGCTGGGCTCTGCCGCAGTTGTGCCGAGAATCTGTTTACAGCGGAGACTAAATATAGACGTAAGCATCGTGTGGTGGGCTCACCGCCGAGCAGATATCGACACAATGCCTGTAATCGGCCTCGATCCCAACAACTATGACACACGCAAGCGGGTCATTGGAAGCATATTAAAGCTTATCGAATCTTTGCTCATAATTCTTGCCAACATCATCTCTGGAATCCAGCAACCCATTCCTTATCATATATCTATTCTCTCCGGCTACCACTGGGTCCTGGAACTATTGAACGGTCATCCAGAACGTATCTGATCTGAACTCGGCATCCATAAAAAAGTTTTCCATGAAATTATAGCTCAGCTCCATTCGATTGGTGTCACTGATTCAAGGCATGTTACATTGGAGGAACAGTTGTCAATTTTCTTGTATATGTGCGTCACTGGACTGACAACATGACATGTGGGGGAGTGTTTTCAGCGATCAAACAACACCATTTCCCGGTACATGTACTCCCCATACTTGCACTGAAGAATCTGATACAAATCTTGCCATCTAGCTATTTTAAGAAGATGCTATTGATCTTTGCAACAGATCCATTTTACCAAATGTATGTTGAGTTTCCTGATGGCCACTCTGTCTTGTCGAAGATCCGAGACAACCTGAAATTCTTCCCATATTTTTGCAACATGATTGGTGCAATTGATGAAAGCCATATTCCTGCAATTCCACCATCTCATTTGCGCGAGCAATACTGAAATTGAAAGGGATTTCTTTCTCACAATGTACTTTTCATTTCCGATTTCAATCTTAATTTCATGTTTGTATTGTCGGGTTGGGAAGGATCAGCAACAGATGCACATGTGTATGATGCTGCAAAACCACACCTTCTCCCACTCATTCCACAGGGCAAATATCTTCTGGTGGATGCTGGTTACCCTTTACTGCTCCAGCTGCTTGTTCCCTATTGAGGAGTTCACTATCATCTTGCGGAGTGGGGCTGTGCAAATGTACAGTATGCCATCTGTTCATTTGATAGTCATACCTGGTGAGTCAGATCTCATTTCTTTCCTGGCAGCCCCCATAATCAGGAAGAATTATTCAACCTTTGTCATGCAATGGCTTACAATGTTATTGAAAGGAGTTTTGGGGTTCTCAAGTGCCATTTTCATATACTTCTTTTGCCACTTGAATATGATATTGCCATCCAAGCATGGTTGCCAGCAGCACTTGCCTGCTTACACAATCTAATACTCGTACATGAGCTGCTTTTCAATCACGCAGATAATAACTTGGAGGCCCAGGGTGTAGATGCAGAGGGTAATGAGGAGGATGAGGACGAGGACGAGAATGATCCAGATGAGTTTGTAGATGAAATACCCCCCACTGATCATGCTGCGACTGTGATCATGCATGATGAGATTGCTTAGCAAATGTGGGATGACTATCAGAATATTCTTAATATACACATATATGTTTCAGATGACAAGGAAAGTGTTTGAACATTGTTATCTACTACATGGTACATATTGATATCATTATACTAGTAATAGTGCACAGCAGCTTGAATGAAAAGAAAAATATGCCTTTAGGAACCACCTGGATCAGCTGCATTAGGAAAATGCAGGTCATACAAATGGTTGAGATACTGTTATGCTTGTGCTGGGTAGGCCCAAGTGTAGCCCTTGTATCCCTATGTGAGAAACCAAGTTGAGAATGGAGGAGAAGGGCAAAGGTAAGTTCTAAAGAACAGATAGAGAGGGATGGTGATGGATGAGAGAGAGGGAGGACATCACCAGGGACTAGGGGAAGTGATGGATATCGCCATGGACGTAGAAGGCAGAGGATACTGCCAGGTACATGTAGAGGGATGGCCAGACGACAGGGGATCAGGAATAGGAGGGCCATCAGTAATCGAGGGGGAACAGTGATGTGACAAGAGGAGAGGTAGCTGAGGAACATCACCGATATTCAGGATGAAGAGAGCTTCAGCAAGGCAGTGATCAGAGATGTTGCTGAAGATCAGGAATTCTCAGAGAAGTAACAGGCGGATATCTGGGACAGACAGATGATGAGGGCGTAGAGTATATATGATGGATTCATAGAGGTAGGAGAGTTACAGGAGTGTCAAGGGATCATGGATGAAAGATGATAGGGAATTATGAAGGGAGGTCTAAGATGGGGAACTATGGTACGAAGGGAGCCACTATATGTAGTAATCAGGGGAGGCAGCTGTGTAGTCCAAGAAAGGGGACAGGGTAAAGGGGACTGATGATGAGTCATGGTGATGAGTCATCAGAATGTCTAAGAATACAGTGGAACATCAAAGAAACACTGACTTAGCCATAAAAATGGAAGATGATCTGAGATCAGGGGCTAAGTCAGGAAGAACATATAAGCCGAGATAATAATGGGATGGATGAGTCAGAAGGGTCAAGGGTTGAACCAAGATAAGAGATAAGAAATGACTCATTCATGACAGATATACAATGAGTAATCGGATCAAAGGGAGTGTCTATGACAAAAGGGAATCAGGTAAGCGTGAATGGCAAAAGACTAGATGAGTCAAGGGAAATGGAGCATATCCGCATGGAAGTTCAAGGACTCATCTAGGATTCGATAGGTAAATCAATGGTAAGGGAAATCAAAGAAAAAGAGTAGTCTATATAGTACTCAGCTATGTCCCAGGGATGAATCATAACAGATACTGCAGCTGACTCTCATCATCAGGCTGGCCCATGAACACCACAGCTGCATTGCCAGTGTTTGGCTCTTCAGTCAGATATGCTGTAAAAAAATGGTGTTGAGCAAATGGCAACCTGTCACCAAGTGCATTGAGGAGGGGCATGATGATGTCCTGGACTGCTGCCAATGGATTAACAAATGTTGCTTGAATTGAGTCACCAAGGTGATGGATAGAGAAGTCAACTTGCTGAAGGGTGATACTTGTGTTATATCCATACCTCTGGTCCCCTCCCGGGCCTACTCCGACCATCTCTGGTCATCTTATCCCTTTGCCCTATACTCGCACCTTATCATTCCTGCATGGACTCTTGGACTTCCCATGATCACATTTACAGCACAGCTCTGGCTATAGGTAGTGACCGGTATCATTGCTTAGGTTTCTCTTTTATAGTTTAGTCTTTCACTTGTTTATATGCTATTTCAGAGTTTCTTGGCTCCGCAATATGACCCTTACATTTTGCACAGACCTGACTCTGCCTTCAGTATTCAGTTTCCCTTTATTCTGGACATCTCTCCATATGTACATACCACTCCATATATAAGTATGAATACCTCCTGTATGTTTCCTTAGTTTGTATATTGAATTTGTCCACCCTTCTGTTTGCTTGTCCAAGCACCTCTGTTCTCATTTCGGATCTCCAATCCCCAAGGACAGGCTTGTCAAGGGCATGACACATAAGTTTTGCACTGAAGTCCTCACCCCTCCGATTACATTAAGTATCTCCATTACAATCTCCATTTGGACTTCAGTCCATCTCTGTCCTAACCCCCCTTCAATCACCTCTTGGCTGTCATGCATTATGTGGACTTCCTCCAGAGGGCAACCCCTTTTCCTTCTGAAGGGGACAGACCATGGCTCAATGCCAACATCGCCACCATTGCATATGGAGGGAACCCCGATGGACAACATCAGTTTTGGGGAGGAGAGGCAGAAGGAGCTACTTAGGGAGAGGAACCGCAGGGGGACTTCGTTCCAGGATGGTGGAATGTCCAAGCACCACCGATCCACTTGGAGGAGACCACATCTGCACCAGAGTGGCCCACTGTGACGCGATCTACGGGTATAGATCTGAGACACAAAGGTTTCCCCTTTATTCTAGCTGTCACTCAACAGTAGACAGGAGACTAATAGAAGTCCGGGATGGTTTGGGTAAGTCTTGCTGCGTTCCTCACTTAGGAATGGCAGTTGAACCAAATACCATGTAGATTAAACATAGATCTAGTTAAGAAATTACTGTACATGGGCAGCGTTATTTATAGGAAAGGGGAGAACTACTATGACCGTAAATAGAGATCACAGGAAAGGGGGAAGGCTGTCCATAGGGCGAAGGGTTACCAGAGATAGGCATAAATGGAGGAGGAAGTGATCACACCAGTGTAAGGGTGCAATCCAAAAGAAACTATAGTCCAGAGATAAGAAATAGAGTTCGCACCGGAATAGTGGTAGGGCATGGATGCGATCACATCCATGCCTCATCAGTAGGCCACTCAGGCGGGGGTGCAGTCTCCTCCAGTTGGACAGGTGGTGCTTGGACGTTCCACCATCCTGGAACTGCGTCTCCTAGGAGTTCCTCTCCCCAGGTGGCTCCCTCCGCTTCTCCGTTCCAGAATTAATGTCTCATATCTAAGTTCCCTCCGTAGGCCGCAGTGGAAATGTTGGCGTTGAGCCAAGGGCGGTCCCCTTTGTGAGGAAAAGGGGTGGCTCTTCTAGGGTAGTCCACCTGATGCGTGACATTACCCCGTCGATAAGGTTGATGAACCTCATCGATCTCATTCCAGTCCATCATCCACCTAGTTAGATCCACCCTCCGCGCACTTGGGGCAGAGATGCTGGGGGTGTCCTGGGGCATCCTGTCAGCAATAGGGACAGGTGTAGTGGGGGCAGGATGGTCGGAGATGGTGGAGACTTCCACATTGATAGCATTGATAAGTTCTGGAGTTCGTTGGAGAGGTCGGGGTGTCATTTCTGCAGAAGGAGATTCTGGTGGAGAGAGGTCGCTTAGGTCGCTGAGGGTGTCTGGGTAGGGAGTGGGAGGTCAGGGTGGTGGGGAGCAGAGGCTCTTTAGGGGGAGATTCATCGATTTCTCTGTTGGATCTATCCGGGACTTCCGGGACCTTAACTTCCGTAAGAGGTTGATTGATACGAATCGGGATAGGAAGAAGATTCTCTCGTTCTTTGCTATCTGCCGATTCTCCTCTGATCTGTTGATCCGGTTTAGTCTCAAACGGGAAACTGCTGCCATTAAGAAAGGCGAACTGTCTCGCAAGTTTGATGTTGATAAATCCTCACTGTCCCATACCTCTGGGTAGTTGGAGATAGATGGGATAGATCTTTCCAAAGAAGGTGGAGGCGGGGAGTCGTTTGATGAAGTATCCCAGCCTGCAGAAGTGGAGGGCGTCGAGGGTCTGAGCGCCCGCCATGCAGAGATTTTCTGCGATCGCCTCACTAAGGTTTTCAATGAGGTTCTCTTCGATCAGGAGTCTTGTGGAGACATAGCTGCGGTAGGTTTTGATGAGGAGGACGACGGAGGATAGTTTCCTCAGCTCCAAGTTGGCCTCTAATAAAGCTAATCCTTGGGGGTTGTCCAAAATGGCAGTGTAGGTGATCCTCCTATAAGAGGGAGGGAGGATCTGAAGATTGAAGACGTCTTTGATCAGAGCGAGGATAAGAGACATATATAAAGAAGAAAATGGCGGCGTGAGAGGAGAGATTGATATTGTCAGTGTAAAGTTCGAAATGGATTTGGATAACAAAATGTAAGGTGATTAGAATGGGTAGGGCCAGGCATTCGTAGGGTATGAAAAAGGGGAGAGAGTGATTGACAATAAGGAGCGGAATGATGGGCTAGTAGTGGTATGGGCAATAGTTCTCTTTGCAGTAGAATCAGTGGGTTTGGATATGTTGCTGGTCATAATGTCTTTTTCTTTTTGGGGTGAAGATCGAGATGTGGGAGAAGCGGTAGGAGTATTTTGTGGATTTATCGTGTTTCAGTGAAAATTTGTAGAAGTCGCAACATTTGGTGGTTTGTTTGTCGTCTAGCATATTTTGTGTTTCTTTTTATACATTTGGAGGGTTTCGTCTGTGTGGGTGAAATTGCTTTCAGGTTCCCAGGTATTCTCTGTGGTGGAGTATCCTTTTCATTGTACTAAATAGAATCGGCATCCTGGGTATCCTCTGTGATTGATGATACGTTCGACTTCATATTCTTCTTTGTCATCTATGATCTCAGGGGGTGGTGGAGTTCCGGCGATTCCATATTCCTCATTTTGGACAAATGGGGAAAGAAGGGAAGCGTGGAATACATTGTGGATCTTCCAGTTCAGGGGTAGTTCCAATTGGTAAGTTACTGGTGACAGGACTTTCGTGATGCGGAAGGGTCCTTCCATTTTGGGGCCGAGCTTCTTGGATGGATAGGAGGTTTTAAGGTTTTTATTGGATAGCCATACTTTGTCGTTGTTCTTCCAAGGTTTGAATTTTGGATAGCTATGGGAGAATTGTTGGGCATTGGTGATCGCGGCCAATGCTTCATCCCTGGCATTTCCCAGTTTGTTCAGGCGTTTTTCAAGGGTGGGGTTAAAGGTTTTTCCAATTGGTGGATAAGCCCTTGGTTTGTACCCCATTATCAGATTGAATGGGGTTTGTTTGGTTGTGGAGTGTACTGAGGAGTTGTGATTAAATTCTGCCATTGGGAGTAGTTCGCTCCATGAGTCCTGTTGTCCTTGGCAGAATACTTGTAGATAGGTTTCCAGCTCTTGGTTTACTCGTTCAGTTTCTCCGTTGGTTTGTGGGTGGTATGCGGTGGATAGAGCGATGTCATACTCAAGTAGCCGAGCTAGTTCCTTAGTGAATGCCAATGCAAATTGTGGGCCTCGATCAGAGATCACTTTTGAGTGTAATCTGAAGCGTGGGAACACATGTTTGAAAAATAGGGTTGCTACTCTGGCGGCATCAACTGTTTTGGTAGTTGGGATGAAAATTGCCCCCCAGCTAAGTCCGTGGTCCACCACGACCAATATAGAGTCCGCCCCGTGGGAAAGGGGTAGATTGGTGATCATGTCCATCGAGATGGTGTGGAAGGGGTGTGGGCTGGTGACGGGGATAGGAACCAATGGGGGGTGGGATGGGTTGTTGATATTTTTGTTTTGCTGGCATATCGGGCATCCGGCAATGTATTTTCGGACAAAGGTAGAGAGTCCTGGCCACCAGTAATCTCTGGATAGGAGTTGGATGGTTCAATGTTGTCCTCCGTGTCCCCCGGCGGCGGATGAGTGGATAGAATGGACTAGGTCCTTTCTGGTGTCGGGGGGAATGTAGAGGCGGTGGCGGAAATAGAGTTGTCCTTCCTTGTAAGTCCAGTCCGAGGGGTGGGATTTGTCGGGGATGTGGTTTTCCTTGTACATGCATTGTAGTGCGTCTAGTACTAATGGGTCTTTTTCTGAGGAGGCTTTAATTTTGTCCCATAATGCGACATCTATTTGATTGACAAATAGTTCCTCAGGTAGTAGTCGGATTTGGCTGTTATCGTCATCAAGGTTTGGATTTGGTATTTGGGATAATGTGTCTGCAGGGCCCATTTGGGTTCCTGGGAGGTGCTG
Source organism: Austroboletus festivus (assembly GCA_038088875.1). NCBI lineage: Eukaryota > Fungi > Basidiomycota > Agaricomycetes > Boletales > Boletaceae > Austroboletus > Austroboletus festivus. Next base: position 4,369 of record JBBPJU010000141.1, on the reverse strand, counting down.
GAATATCAGATCGTATTCTTGTAGGAATAGTTGCCATCATGCATGTTGTTTTGAGAGCCTCCGTGCCTCTTTGAAGTATAGGAGGTTTTTGTGATCCATTAGGAGGGTTACCGGGTGGTTGGTTCCAATTAGGTAATGTCTCCAGTCGTCCAACGCGTATATCACTCCTAAGAGCTCCTTATCGTAGATGTTGTAATTTCATTCCGCCGGTGATAAGGTGCTGGATTGGTATGCGCATGGGTGGAGCTCCCCATTGGAGTCCTTTTGCATCAGCACCCCTCCGGTTCCTACTAGGGATGCATCTGTCATAATGAAGAAGAGTTTATGTGGGTTGGGGATGGAAAGTACTGGTTGTATCAGGAATTGTTCCTGAAGTTCTCTGAAAGCCTTTTCTTCCTCGGTTCCCCAAGACCATTTTCGTTCCTTTTTTGTTAATTCAATTAATGGTCTGGCCTTGGTTGAGAATCTGTTTATGAACTTCCGGTAGAAGTTGCAGAATCCCAAAAAGGATCGTACTCCTTTGACTGAGCTGGGGGGATTCCATTCTTTGATGGCTTTAAGTTTGATGGGGTCCATCTCAGTCTGTCCTTCTGAGATAATCATTCCAAGGTATTCCATACTTTCGGTGTTGAAGGAACATTTCTCCAGTTTTAGGTATAGTTTATGTTCCATCATTCTTTCCAGGACTTTCCTGGTTCTTTCGTCATGGATTTGTTGGTTGGAGGAGTGGATGAGGAGGTTGTCCATATATATGATTAGCCATCCTTCGGCTAGGTAGTTGGCAAAGATGTTGTCCATTAGTGCCTGGAAAGTGGCAGGGGAATTGCAGAGTCCAAAGAACATTACAGTTGGTTCGAATAACCTCATTGGTGTGATGAAGGCAGCCTTCCATCTGTCTTCAGGTATGATTCGTATATTGTTGTATCTCCATTGTACGTCCATTTTGGTGAAGATCTTAGATCCTTTCAGTTTGTCAATCAGATCTCCGATAAGGGGTAATGGGTAGGTGTTTTTGACCATATGCGTATTTAGGTACCGATAGTCTTGGCAGGGTCGGAGTTTTCCATCCTTCTTATCCACGAAGAAGAAAGGGGATGCTTGAGGAGATTTGGATTTCTGAATTTTTCCGTTCTTCAGATGTTCTTCTACAAACTTCCTACATGCTTCCGTTTGTTCAGGATTTAAGGGGTAGTTCTTGGCTTGTCAAGGGACAAAGGAGGGGAGGAGGTCGATGTGGTGATCATAGCTTCTTTTCGGAGGTAGGGTGGTGGTGGCTTCTTCCGAAAATACCATTTGATACTGCTGGAATTTTTCTGGTAGTACTATCTTGTCTTTTTGTTCCTTTTGGGCAAGATCCATTGAGATAGTGAGTTTGTGGATTTCTTCCAGTTCGGTACAGCATCGGATGAGTACCTCTTCGTTTGGTTCTTCTGCCAGGTTGGTGGTTAAGTACTTGATCAAGTACCGTTGTTCTTCTGGACAGGTTCCTTTGGTTTCCCCTTTCAGTTCTTGATTTACCCAATCAATCATCGGGTTGTGTTTGGCTAGCCAACTCATCCCTAGGATCATGTCGGTTTTTCTGCTTTTGATTACCAGGTAATCCCTGGTTTCCCTTCTTCCTCCAATGGATGTAGTGATGGTGGTTTTGTGGGTTATATCTCCTCCGGTGTTGGCTGTTCTGTCTGCGTTAATGGCGATCCTCTGTAGTTTCAATTTTGTGAAAGGGAGTCGTAATTTCCGAGTTATAGATTCGTTGATGAAGCAGTTTGTTGCTCCACTGTCCACAAGGGCTTTTAGTTCAGTGGTTCCTGGGATTATTTGAATGGGAATTGTGATTGACTTTCATTCTATAGATTGTACATTCCAGGTCTTAGGAGAGTTACACACTGATTGAGCTCTCCTGGTTAAAAACCCTTGGCGCGTTCTACTCAGATTCTTAGTTCTTCCGTGCTTATTTTAGCGACAGTTTCCTCCTCCTCTTCTCCTTGGTAGATTGGTTCTTCATACATGTTACGATTTGTCCCTGGGACATAGCTGAGTACTACATGGACTACTCTTTTTCCTTGATTTCCTTTACCTTCAACTTACCTATTGATTCCTAGATGAGTCCTTTATCTTCTATGCAGATATGCTCCGTTTCTTTGACTCATCTAGTCCTTGTCATTCTTGCTTACCTGAACCCCCTTTGTCATAGACATTCCCCTTTGATCTGATTACTCAGTGTATATCAGTCATGGATGAGTCATTCTTATCTCTTATCTTGGTTCAACCCTTGACCCTTCTAACTCATCCATTCCATTATTATCTTGGCTTATCCATTCTTCCTGACTTAGCCCCTGATCTCAGATCACCTTCCATTCTTCTGGCTAAGTCGGCACTTCTTTGATGTTCCATTGTCTTCCTGGACATTCTGATGACTCGTCACCATGACTCATCATCAGTACCCTTTACCCTGTTCCCCTTCTTGTATTACACAGCCGCCTTCCCCGATTACTACATATAGCGGCTCCCTCTATACTATAGTTCCCCATCTTAGACCTCCCTTGAGGAGTCCCTACTCCCTTCCATAATTCCTTGACACCTCTTACCCATGATCCCTTGACGCCCCTATAACTCTCCTACCTCTATGAATCTACCTTATACCCTGCATCCCTGACATCTGACTATCCCGGAACCTCTGTCTGTCATTTCTCTGAAAAACCCTTGATCTTCAGCAACGTCGCTGATTACCGCTCCTTCCATCCTGACCATCGGTGATGTTCCTCAGTTACCTCTCCCCTCGTCACATCACCGTGTTCCCTTGATTACTGATGGCCTTCCCATTCCTGACCTCCTGTCGTCCAGCCATCCCTCTACATAGGACCGGCAGCATCCCCTGCCCTCCATGTCCATAGCGATATCCATCGCTTCCCCGAACCCATGGTGATGTCCCCTTTCGTCGTCCATCACCATTTCCCTCGTCTACCCCTAGAACTTACCTTTGCCCTTCCCTTTCTCTCCGCTTTCTGTCTCTGCATAGGGACACGAGGGCTACGCTTGGACCTACCCAGTACAAGCATAACAATACACTTCTTTGAGGATTTTGATGACGTCTTCTTCCTTTACGTCCTTGTCTCCGAGAACTTTAATATAGTCGGCTATCACCGATGACATGGGTGTAGCGGAGATCTCTTTGGTTTGTTCCCTCTTTTGGAACTTATTGTGGGAAGATGTTCCTGGTTGCAGATGGTTCCTGGTGGAGCACCCTACTTTATGGCATATGAAGCAACGATTTTCCTTGATGTGTTTAGCGCGATTGAATGGAGATAGTTTGATGACGTCTACATCCATAGCGTTTGGATCTCGCGCTTCCGTTTTGAATCAATTCCCTTTCAGGTCTCAGACTCTTTCAATTTGCCTCATTTGCTTGTGAGCGGATTCGATCCACTCTTTAAGGGTTTCCAGCTCCTTGTTGCCGATTACTTTTTCCACAATTAATGGATTTAGGCCCCTGACGAACCATTCCATCAGGGCAGCATCATCCGTCATCTTTGCTTTTCCGGCGTAGAGCTGGAAGTCCTGTGTGTATTCCTGCAACCTTTTTGTTGTAGGGAAGGAGTCTTTATCCTTCTGTTTAAGAGCAGCTAACTTTCTCCTATGGTCCAAGTGGTCTTCCTTGGATGAAAACGCCGCGAGAAACCTTTCTTTGAAGGCTTTCCAACCCTCAGTATCTGGGACTGTTCCTGCTTCTTGCTGATTGTAGTATGCTTCTGAGAACGTCTTTCCTCTTCCTTTGCTCATCTTATTCAAGGCAGTATTGATTCTGTCTTAATCGTAGGTATAGATATCGTCATTCATGGAGAAGTAGTTGGCCATGGTCATGATCCACCATGTGGCATCTTCTGATTCTCTGGAGAAATCTGTTGGTAATCCAGCTCATTTTTCTGACATCCTGGTTCGATCCCTTCATAAGGGTGGTGGGGGATCGATATCCAGTTCTAATTCATGTTCGGTTGGGTGTGACGTAGCTGTATTAGGTGGGACAGGAGTTGGATTCCTGTTGGCTGCAACAGTTTCAGTGTTAAGGGCCAGAGGTGCGGGTAGGCTCTGAGAAGGGCAATGATAGGTTCTGGTTGAATGGGGTCAGGGGTTGAGATGATGGCTAGGAGTAGTAGAGCTTCCTCCGATTCAAAATCTTTGAGACAAATCGGGGATAGGGTGGTTTCGGTAGGAGTTGTTGATGTTTTGTTGTTCTTCTCCCTTGGATGGGAGATCAGCGGCTGAGTAAATTCTGGCGGATCTTCCCTAGTGGGGTCTTTAGGCCCACTAGACTCTTCTTGGTAGAACAAGGAGTGAACAAGGTTCAACTAGATCTTTTGTGATGCGATCT
>JBBPJU010000140.1:0-37585 GCA_038088875.1 Austroboletus festivus | reverse complement strand
CACCTAGAAAATCCCGATAAACAGACTAACATGGTGGCTTTTGCACCTCGTCTTGCCTCGCTGTACGGAGATCCCCCGAAGTTGTCCTCAACTCTTTTTGGTGACTCTTGATCACAAGTGTAGACTTTGATCTCAAACGGGCCCTGGTTTTCGTCAGGAGTATTGTCGATTAATACTTTCAGCGCACAACAGGACGCGTTTGAGACCATGTTTTGATGCAGGTTGATGAAATATTATCGGCGGAAAACAGTCTTACCAACAGTCTAGCCGTTGGAGGAGATCGCCGTTACGTACCAGGCCATGCAGCAATCTTGAAACTGCACGACACTTGCACATACACCACCAACGGAGGTGAGCTATACCAAACTTCCAAACGGTTTCCCCGGGCATTATTCCTTTTATTGTGCATTTCAAGCTCATCCTGATAGAAGCCCACACAGCGACTTCCATCAGTCAAATCTATCAGTGGCAAGAGCCTTTAAAGAATTCTACTCTTTCCATAACTATTCTAGTTCTGGATCAACTCCCAAGAGATTCTCGCGCCACGTTTCAACCGTCATTCTCTCCGTTCTCTTAGGGGACTAAACTACCGCCCTGATAGACGCGCAATCTAAACCTACCCTTGGATCAAGGGTGTCTACCTTGTTATGGCGGAGGATCGAGACGCTATGGCAATCGTCCGTGGACCAGCAGTAGCAGACTTGAGGTGGAGCTCCGACGGGAACGTAGCAATAAAGATTTGGACGACAACGGATACAATGATACCTTTCATGCTTTGTTCTTACTCCTTATACATACACGTCAGGTGCAATGGTGAGTACATGCAGGACAATGCCGTCACATCCGCCGATAATATATGGTTTTATTTGCACAAGAGTCCCTTGAATCTTGGTTGGCGTTAGGTCGTCCCTCGTCCACATGTACATGCGTCTTCCCCTCAATTTGACTTGGCGTCTAAACTCATTTATTGAGGGCAACATGCATTAATTGCGGCGTAACTTGGGGGAAAATTGACGTACCAAGCCGCTAATGCACCCCCGAACGTTTACTTCCAGCCAGCCATCCCACATGTGCCTTCTGTGCGTGTAAGAAGATGACCCATCAGTCAAGGCCGCAATCAGGAGCTATGCGATTATACCGGACCTTCAATCTAACGCTCAAAAAAATTCAATTTGAAATCCAAAACCTTGTACTCTTTGATGGGTCAGTCATTATCTTAGCTGAACGGCATGGGTCACCTGCTGCACATGACGGAGGTCCTCGGTCTTTGGGGGCAGTCGCACACCGGCAATCTGCAAAGAAGTTGACGAAATATTATCGTCATCTATTCGTCGCGAGAGTCCCTTTTCTTGGTCGTTCACGAGTGTTCCATGAAAATAATACTATTTGTAGCCGTGTGCGCAGACACAGTTGTGCGAGCGCGGCTGCAACTCTTCCGGACATTGAAATACATGACTCACCGCGACAGCAATAAACCTTACCCACGCGTTGGTTGTGCGATGGTTTTATGCCGCCCACTTTCTAGCAAGGCACATACACAGCCAGAACAAAGATTCTTCGAAGCGGCCGTTTGGATATGCGCAGGTAATGAGGAGTATACTTGGCGTCAACGAAATCTCGAGTTGCATTGACCCCAGAACGTCGGGTGCACATTTAACCAAAATGACGAAGCAATGCACTAATCAGTGCAGAACGTAAAAGCAATAGCGGTTCGCCGTATGCAAATCAACATGGTCTCGGGGACTTATGCATACGATCTTAGCCTGGCACAAGAATTCGTGGGCGACCGTGCAGGACGGTGTCTTCGGGTAAATATGATCGGAGAAGGAGTGAAGAGTATAATTTGTGTAACTAGTACCATTCCCTCGGCCTTTAAATGCGTTCGCCTTGAATGAGTCTACAATGTACGAATGGTCCGCCCTGAACAAGGGCTGAATTACTTGCAGGCAACTCCAAGAAATAGGCGGTATCGATTGACCCGTCAAATTGAGTGCATCGTACTACCACCTTGGCTTGCGGAGATCATTCCTTTTATGCAACGTTTTCTTCCCTTTTGCACCTCTGATGCTCTGCAGCTCACCGAACTTCTTCTTCGCATATCTCCGTGCTTCTGCATCGTCGACGAGCTCATCCACCAACGTCCGTTTACGATGGGCACGTGGAAGATTGTCGGTACTTGCGGTACCGAAAGGCGTGGTTGTCGGGAGGATCGTCCCAAGCTGACAGAAAAGGAAGTTGGTTGAACAAGTGAGCGAAGAAAGAACGGGAAATGCGAACACGTACCGCAAAGTGTTTTGGCAGGCCTTTTATCCCTTTACCTTCGCCGTCGTCCTTCCGATAGAATCGTTTGGGGTCTAGCTGATTCCGTAGACGAAGTGCTTCGACTTCACGGTATAATCGAGGCAAGTCAGCTTCCGCGGGTGCTGGAAGGTCGAACCAGCCAGGCCCAGCTGTTTTGTTCCTTAGCTGTTCTCAAGAATTGTGAGACAGATACCAGTAAGAAGGTGGATGTCTTCGCACTGCGTTTCTCTGCTTTTTTGTTAACTGTTTCCAATCCGCGCTTGGATCTTCCGGCGGTGCTGGTACAGACATGGAAGACTCTGCTCGTGTGACATCCGGATCTCGTACCGAAGTCGGGGCTTGATGGGGCGCCTTTCCAAACTCAAGGTATGCGGGTGGGAGCACGCCATGATTGAGAGGCGGCAGAGGTCTACATTCCATCCCAAGTTAGCTACCATGACCATTCCAATTTCTTATACGCACCCTTCTTCCTCTTTGTCTGCGTCGCCAAGCTTGATGATGTCTGCCTCTTCAAACTCATCCGCATCTTTTTCTTCTTGTAACATTTTTGTTCTTCGGGCCTCTTCGCGTGCATTGCGTCTCGCTTTGTCGAGTAACGATTGGAGGTATTCCGACGTGATTTCTTCCTCTGTGTCAGAATCGGACAAGCTATCTTCTAACGTCGAGTCGGGTTCCGAGTCTGAATCCGAGCTGGCAGAGTCTGTAGAGGTTGATGAACGAGCGTCGTCATCCTGTGCGAGCACAACAAAATCTTCTTCGAGCGTCTCTACCGTCTGTCCGTCCATGCTTGATATGACTTTTGAAGGCAGACTTGACTTTGATTTCACTTACATAATCCAATATTTTCTCTTCGCAAATGCCTCGCCGCCGCCCATCCCAAAAAGCGAAGCATCGTAGCAAACCGCGTCCGGTAGACAGAAAAGATGGAAAGTTAAAAAAATGGAACACCTTGGCCGACATTGAGCTCGACGAGGAGGATCAGTGTGCGTTGCCCCTTCCTGTGTCCCGGAGCAGTTGCCCTGAAATAAGAATACGTTTGATTCTATGACTCCATTGTGTCGGGCGGACGGTAGTCCATGCATCGAGGGACAAGATTCTACTTGATAAAGGGCCCGACGACGGAGATGATGGCGGAGGTGAAGAGGAGGTGTTTGCATTGAAGGGTATCTCATCGGACTCGGATGACTCGGAGAACGAAGATGAATACCCCTACGAGGCAGAATCCGACGAACAAGGAGGCGATTCCGTGCACGTCGATGACGCCGAACACGCTGCCACTAAGTCTAAATCCAAGTCCAAGTCCAAACCCGCGCACGACACCAAAAAATCTTTCGATTCCGACTATACGCCCGAATCCGAAGAGGAGGAAACATGGGGACGTAGCAAAGGTGCATATTACTCTTCCAATGCGGCACAGCTCGACTCGGAGGACGAGGAAGCCAACGAGCTCGAGGAGCAGGAAGCGCTCCGGTTACAGGCCAAGGCACGCGAGGGTATGTGTGACGAGGATTTCGGTCTCGGAGATGCCCTGGAGGACGATACAGAGCTGCCCGAGGCAATGTACATCTACTATCTTGTCGCACGTACCGCCGCTGAGTATCGGCACCTAGGGAGCAGGAGGAATTACCGAATCCAATCCTGCTCAAAGCTCCGCAAGATAAACAGGCTATACTACGTACTCTCGAAAAGGAGTACCCCGAGACACTTGCACTCGCGAGAGACTGGCACGATACGGCCCATAGCCTGATCCAGACCAAAGCCCGCATCGAGGCGTAAGTCCACTCTTTCCCTTCCATCCATACCCTAGTCACCGTTTCTAGCCTAAGATACAACGAAACAGACACCCTCGAACTCGGTTTGCAACATATATACTACCGTATGTGCCTCCCACCTCTCCCGATACCATTCACATGCTCACCGCCCAATCCGAGCAGAAGCCATACTTACATATGCGACGACGCTTGCCTTTTATCTCTATTTATGTGCCACGGAAAAATATGCGGCTCGTCCCCAACTCTTACGTCGACATCCCATCTCGAATCGTCTTCTCACACTGAAAGAAGGTATCAACACGCTCGAGAGCCTTGGCGTCGGACAAGACGCGTCGGATGACGACGATATCGGCGAAGGCGAAGACGACGAAGACGCTGTAACGGACGAAGACGAAGAAGACGACGACCTCTGGTCGCTCATCAAGAAAAAAGGCCTCGAATCAGACGAACTTGCAGACCTCCTTGAAGACGCGGCCCTGCCTCCTATCATGATTTCACACCCTCAAAATCTTAGGCCGCCATCCAAGAAACAGCAGAACCCGACCCCCACCCAAGAAGAACCCAAACTCGCTCCAGCGCGCCCAAAGAAGAAACAAAATATCCCCGCGGCGACGCATGGTGCCAATCAAGCCATTCACATACCCAAGTTTGATCTTGTCGAACCCGAGTATACCCGGGCATCGCGGAGCAGCAAGGCCAAGGCCAACAAGCCGGCATCTCCCCCTGTTGCCATGATGGACGATGTGGATTCGTACGGCGAGATGTCCGCGCTTCAGTACCACGACTTGTCGGACAAGCAAGCACGTAAGAAATCGCTCCGGTTTCACGTGTCTCGGATCGAGTCGTCGTCGACGCGCCGGACCAATGCGCGTGCGAATGCTATTGGCGGGGACGATGATATTCCTTATAGAGAGCGAAAAAAGGAGCGGGAAGCAAGGCTGGAGAAGGAGAAGGAAAGAAAGAAAGAAAGTGGTTTGTTGGGTGCGGGAGGGGATAACCTTGATGATGTCGATCCAGAAGTCAACACAAAGGAAAGGAAACGCAAGCGAAAGCGTGGGATAGGCGAGGACGAGGGTTCGGACGATGGGGCGAGCAGTATAGATGGATACTACGATCTTGTGAAACAGGCCACCACAGCGAAAAAGGCACGCAAAAAGGCAGAGTACGAAGCTGCCACCGCACGGTGCGTTCCTGCGCGTGTCCCGATTAACATGAACAGGAACTCATTCAATATGTATAGTCCAAACTTGGACCAGGAGACAGCCTCGGGTCCTCGCTCTATCACACGCGCAATCCTTAAAAACAAGGGTCTCACACCACACCGTTCCAAAGCAGTTCGGAACCCTCGCGTGAAAAAACGTCAAAAATATGAACAGGCAAAGAAGAAGGTTGCTTCGCAGAAAGCTGTTTATAAGGGTGGTATCGAGAATGTTTCGAAATACAGCGGTGAGCAATCGGGTATATCCAAGGTGGTTAAGAGCGTCCGATTGTGAAGATGGGGCAACGCGCAAACGGATGGTAGAGTACAATAGTAATGTTCAGAATGCTATCGGTATCTGGGTTGAACGGATATGATGGGGAACATGGTAACAGCTGCGAATCTAATCTGACAGACAAGTTGGCGACAACTTGACTCAGTGTGCTAACCTTGGGGTAAAGTGGAGTAAGGATAGATCGGAAAAATATTAGCAGTAGGAATACCCAACCAGAAACGCAACAATCAGATAACAATATCATACATTTTACACGGACCCTGTGGTCCTCGGCAGTCGGAAATATGGTATCGATAACATAGAAAAAAGTGATCATGACAAATACTGCGCGGGTAGAATACGGGACCGCTCAGATCGGGGATCCCACGAAGACGGCGAACGCACTTTGGACATAGAATCGTGCTGTGTTGAATGGACGCCATTTGTGGGATCATTGGTTGTCGGGCTGGTCTTCAAAATATCTGTAGGAGGCGTGCGGCGGGGGACCATTGTACTCATTTCATGGAACACAGGTCCCTTGATCAATGCCTGTTCAAATTCACGTCTGATGGTCCGAGCAAGTTCCTTGGTCTCTTCATAGGCGTAGCTGTACTGTTCCAGGCCCTCAATGCAGTTCTGCACCTCAGGGCGACCAAGGCGTGCCAAAAAGAAGCCAGCCTGGATGATACTGACGTGCATGACAGCAGGATCCAATTTCTAGCGGTCAGGTCAATCAAGAATAATTTTCAAAGAATGCATCACGTTTCGCACCAAATATCCGTTAGAGGTCAACACACCTGCCAGGGCAGAAACTCGCAACGAAGCATTTAGAGCCTCATCAAACACTTTGCGCTTGACAGTCTCCACCTGATTCATACCACTGGGCGAAAGGGAGTCGCCACGCACACCAAAATCGTCCATGGCACTGAATAAAGCAATCCACATCACATGGTACTGGGCATCACTTGCGCCTATGAAAAAAAAGAGATCAGCGGAACCCGGAGAACTTTTCAAATACACGCATACAAGCAGACACGGCAGAGACGAAATCCCAGTTAGCGGCGAGATTGGAAGGAACCCCGACTTTAGCTAAATGGGCGTCTCTCCACTTGCAGAGTTCATTTGTAAAGTGAAGGGCAGCCTCAACGGGTATCCCATCTGAATCCGTTGTCGGTCGCCAGAGGAGACGGGCTATCTGACGCGATATTCGGGCCAGAGCGTGTGCTGCAGTATAGTATCCCTGACAGCGAATCAAGCGACGACATGTCATCAAAGGTGAATGACCAACCAAAAACTGGATCAAATGAGTAAAAATAACCGGAAAAATGATGTCTCTGACTCACTTCGAGCTGTTCGCGAGGCGAAGGCTTCCCAGGGTCCATGCTATCCTGGGCCGGTTCCGCAGTGTAAAAATCAATATCGTAGTCATCATCATCACTGTGCCCACGATCCGACGGTAATTAATATTCCACAGATGCATCAGTGAGGCGATGAGATAGTAAAGGTGGAAATCAGCGCTCACAGCATGGGTTTTCGCCGGTAATAGAATGAAGAAAATGCGTCCGCTATGCATGCCATCCACCAAGCGAAAATCATGGTACCGCGAGTATCTGGATCTTTAATGTCTGCCATAACGGACTTGTGGTTGATCTGCGAAAATTTTGTTTCAGGAGCTAGGTGGAGGGTGCCTGCGGGATATGAAAGCCGACCTGAAGGCCCAGTAAATTTCGGATACCACAATTGAGCCAGAATCCGTGGAACCCTGCATGATTTGTCAAGTAATGACATAAAAAAAAGGAACAAGCGGTTACTAACCGTTTTCTGTATTGGGGTTTTCTGGCCAAAGACGAGGTCATGGGATGTGCTAGGCGAGAAACGATGAAGCACTCACGACATTGCATAGGTTCGATCAGTAAGGCGATAACGACGTGATCCTTGTATGGGATACGGTGAACCTTGGTCGCCTCGGCAAATTCGCGACATCGGTCAATCAAGGTTCTGGCAAGAAGACTCTGACCGCCGTTTCTTTGGCGGTCGGCAACGAGAAGAGGATGCTCGGAGAATTTTGCACCCCAAGCGATCACCGTTGCGATAAGCGCGGGGTGAAGTGGTTCTTCTTGTTTACTGCTAATGATCGGACGTGGACCGGCAACCTGTAAGTTGAGTCGGGCGCGAAACTGAATGGGGTTAAGGAGGGGAAGTCGCGTGTGGACGATCTGGAAGTAAACCTCTACAAGGTCCAGAGCGAATCTATATCAGAAAATGTGGGGCAATGTTGTCAACACGAAAATAATTAGACTGATCGATAAGGTAAATGAAAAAAGGTCCGGAAAAAAAGGTGGACAAGCTTTGGTACGAGTCAGAAGAGAACCGAGAATGGATTGATGGAAGATGACGTACCATCGCGATGGTTTCGAAGATGTCCGTAATGAGGTGGAGAAAGGAACGTACTCTATTCTGAAAGTTTCCTCTTCGAGTTTGCAAGCGACCTCGCCCCAGGGAGCATATGATGATGAACGCGACTTGAAAGTACCAAACGAGAACAAGGACTCGCTGCGGAAGGATGAATAGAGATCGACGCATCTGGTAGCGATCGTACCTGTATCCAGATTCGGGTGGTGCGAACAAATGGAAGAGTAGGTTTGGTGCACTAGACTGGGCGGTGATGCTAGGATAACCACCGAATTTGGAGTTCCAGGGTGCAGCATAAGCGGATTTGTACCAAGGAGGGGTACTGTTTTCGCCGGTGGGAGAGTGGCTGTTGCGGAATTTGTTTAGGGTTGACGGAGCGAGACGATGTTGATCGAGAAGCCTACCCAGAAGATACAGGAGATGAGCTACCGATGGCGGGGACAGCGTCAGCACGGGTACGAAAAGGTACATCCGCAGCCAAGGAACGGGAGGTGAGCAATGCGGGGACGAACCTAGAACTTGTTGAGATACCCCTGGGTCTACGGACAGCGGCTTGGCGCTTCTTTTCGCTGGTAGCTTGCTGGACATAGTGGCTGTGACAAGAGATGAGCGAGGGAAATACATACAGGGCAACAAGGGACACCAACGTGCAGGGATAATTTTTGGAGAGGCAATGCTGGTTGGGGACTGTATGAGATGAGGGCACGAGGGCAGCGGGCGATTATACGGACCTGGCACTGTGGAGATGAAAAGGGGTGAGTGGCGAGATGACAAGAGGGACGCGACGACGGACGGACCTTTTCCTGACCAGGGATGCGGTTACACTTGACTTTGCGGGATCTGACAACAGATGTGGGTGAGAATGTGGATATATGGTGTGATGGGACAAACCTGCAGGCATCACAAGCCGTATTTTGCTTGCGGGGTGGGGGGAGTGTCTTTGCGAGCTCGTGTATTTGATTCTGTATGAGTTGACCGGGGAGGACGAGACCTGTGGAGCGATGTGAGAAGGAGAGCAAGGGTGAGGATGAGGATGAGGGGGATGGTGGATAATCGCAGACCTGGTTGAGAGAAGGAGTGTGTTGTGTCGGCGCTTTGCATGATAAGGGGAAGAGAGACAGAAAATATTTAGGTGGAAAATAGCGATGCATCGTGGATGTGGTACTTATAATAATCCCTCAGCCAATAATCCAGGGGGGGCAACTGGAGTACTTGGCCAAGTACTTATCATCTAAAATTCCCTTTTATGGAATGAATACCTCCATTTCATCCGATCGGAGTTTCGATTCGGGCGCGTTCACTCGGCACCGCGCGTCTCTCACCGACGCCGCCACAGCACCGCCACACCGGTATAAACTTTCTTTTTCTTCACCATGGTCAAAGTCGAGATCGTTGATGAGCACAACTCGCCCTACGCCTCCTCCGCACCCTCGCGAACGAACTCGACCGACTCCCTCTCCTCCATCGCTTCCGATGCTTCCGTTCCAGACGAGTCCTTTTATGACCGTCTCTCCGCTCTCGTAGACATCGTACCCCCTACCACTAGACAGTCCATCTCTTCCTCTCTCTTCAAAACGACCTCCTTCATAAAGAAGACGGGAAGGGTGGTCGGAAACATTGTCTGGATAGTCACCACTTCCGCACTCCTCGTAGGCCTACCCCTAGCACTCTCCCTCGAGGACGAAGCAAAAATCGTCCAACAAGAGCAGGAGATGCTTGCCCAACAACAGGGCGCTCAACAGGTACTTTTTCTGACTTCTCCACCAGACTACCGCGGGCTCTTCTCAGCCTTGTTTTCTTCCGCAGATGCTTTCGCCCGGCTCGTCCTACCCACCATCACAGCCCGCGCAAAAAGCCGTCGTGCCTCCCGGGTTTTAGACCCGAAACTACGGTTCCACCATCACCCTCGCGGCCTAACCGCTCCGCCCCGTCGTCACTTTATTTTCATTCGGACGCGTGATGCTTACCCACCTGGCACTTCTCCCGTTCCGCACTTTCCCGTCGCACTCATCACGTCCACTTAAGTATCGCTCTCGGCAACTCGTTGCGCACATGTCTTATCTGATCATTGCTATTATAAACTCTCCACTCCTCCCATGATTTCATGAATCATTTAGAATGCCCACCAGCGGTTTTTGAACGCCCCCCAAGCTCTTCTTCTAACTCCATGTGTGAATGACCCTCGCATGAACTTTGTGCACTCCGTACTCCTGGCAACGCCAACTAATATAAATTCGTCCTTGTATTCAAAGTCTATTCGGGTCTCCAAACCATGTCACTCTCCAAGGTATCTTCACAATGACATGATCTACACGTTCCCGACCATCGGAAATGAACACCCTAACTTAGCCTCGACGGTAAAACCACCGGCCGCTGGAAATTGTCTCTGCGCACTAGATCAGCCGACGGGTACACATAGTCTACTCTTCATACTTACGCGGTTCGATATCTTCGCAGATAGGTGATGGCGTGGTGCTCAATCTCGTCTGGCATCACACCCACCATTTCCCAATCGCCAGCCACAGACACGTCATCCAAGTACCGCCTCTCAACTTCATCCGGGCTGATAAGCGGCCACCACACCGACTGCGCTGCCCTGGCAACAGCTAGCGCAACTCGCTTGGGTATCACTGGCGCCCGAGAAGGTGGGTTGTATGTCACAGACGACACTAGGTCCAAAAGGTACTCCAGCGATAACGTCCTCGGTCCAGGAAGGGAAATCGTGCCAGGTAATTGTGAAATGCTCATTAAATTAGCCAGCGCTTGTGCAATATCCATAACCTGCAAGTCCATCCATCAGATTCCAGTCCGAAACCCGAGAACGAAGACAACTTACGTGTACCGGTCTCATTTTGGCTTCCCCATGGTTGAGCTTCCACCAGATGGGCCAAACTAGATAATCGCGTCAGCCAGGCGTAACCCGTACCGAGTATAGACGTTTCGATCCTTACTCGCCATGTTGTTTAGCATTTTGTCCTCGTAGCCATATATTGCTGCTGGCCGAACAATGGTAGCATGTGGAAAGGCGTTCTTGACCCGCTCTTCGCCCTCAAACTTGGTGCGGTAAAAGACAGACGCGGAGTCGGGCGAAGCATTCAAGTGGGAAACATGCACGAGGCGTTCAACTCCGGATTCCGCAGCGACCTTCGCGATCCTCTCCGCCCCAGTGACATGAACGTCGGCATATTTGAAGTTCCTAGCGGACAACCACCAAAACGGAAAGAATAAAAAATAATCAATGTACGTCTCATGAAGCAGGGTCAAAAAGAAGTCATCACTTGGTCTCATAATCTCGGCCGACGAGATTGTAAACGATATTAGAATGCCTCAGACACTCTGCTATTTGTTCTTCATTCCGAATATCCCATTCCTAATACGTTTGGATGAAATCAATCAGACAAATTACGACGCTTTTGTATGGGGTATTACCATGGGGACGATCTGACCCAGATCACCCATTGGCTTGAGGTGTCTCTTTTCGTCTTCCTCACGGTACGGAACAATAACCTGAGTGCCCATCCGGGCTATGCAGTCACATTGGGGAGTGAATCAAAACATTGGAAAGAATAAGTCAACCCGCGCGCACCGAGTTTGGAGACAAGGTATCGGCCCAAAAAACCAGTACACCCGAAGACGGTGACAACATGGCCACTGACAGCGCTGTACCCTGGCACGCCAGATGAGACGACCGCTTTCCGACCAGGAAGCATCACGAGGTCGTGAAACGCGCGCTGAACCCGTGCAAAACTATGAGTAAACATAGACTGAAAGAAATAAAGGTGCTACTTTGCGTTGCACAACGAATGCGCGTTGGGCGCGCAGGATTTGAGGCGTGGAGAACATCGAGGACGACGACGGAGGTAGAGAACGGGTGAGGTCAATAATCCCACTTTTACCGGAAATTTCCGAAGTCAGTAGTCTGTGGCTCATGCCTCTACTATCTTACTATCATGGCTCAAGGTAAAACCAAAGGCCTGCAGGCCAAACCCTCGTCCTCAAAGGTGAGGCATGCTGCCAAGGCTGCCGCAAGCACGAAAAAAGGGCGACGACACGAACCACCCAAAAAACCAACCTTGGTGAAAGAAGCCAGCATGCGCAAGGTATCGTAGATTCATATCACCATGGATGTCATTTACGCCAATCCACACCGCAGGCACTCAAAGCCAAGGTCACTAAATCGATAGAACAGCAGACGGTGTCTGCGGCGTCTGCTGGAAAACTGACGATCATGAAAAATACTATTCCCGAGTACGCATTTTGCTTCCACGGATTGAGTTTACTTCACTGATGCGGCGGAATGTAGAGAATCGGAAAAGACCGCGAAAAGCGGGAAACGTTGAACATCTTTGCTTCTTTCCAAACGGCGTCTGCTTCTCTGCAGAAATTAGTTTTGTATGCCCAGCGCATGCTCCCGTAATACCCATGATTCGCATACGCGTAGCGCTAACCCATGGGCTTGCTCCATTCCTGTTTGCGGACAGCAATAGGATGCGGTTGCACTTCGAGAAGGCGGTTGTAATCACAATCAGCATTGCATAGGTCTTAAGACCCCTTTGAGGATATTGGCATGAACAATCCGAAGCATATCATACTTTGTGCGGATGGTACTATAAGCAAACAAAATTAATACGAGCTACCCTTGTCGTGTACGTGCGCAACGACCAATAGAGCAGCGTGAATGGAGGGGGGAGGATGCGGTGTCATGGAGAGATGTGATGAATGAATTGAGATTGCAAAAAAGAAAGAAAGAAGAGAAAAGAAAAATGAATTGCGCCCCATGTAATTATAACGAGGGGAGGTAGTGCAAATGCGTTGGATATGCAAAAATTGCAGAGGGGATGCAGTGCATGTGTGTATGAAGAGTCAAACAATTTACAGTGAGACGTGGTGATAGAGCAAAGAGGAAGATGATCGTTAGAGAGGAATCAACGTAAAATGCTTTTTTGAAAAACCGTCCAACACATCTTTCCGTGTGTCGGTGTGGCATATTCTGATTTACCTCCGCTCCCTGATAAAGGGAACGCCACTGCCGGCTTGGAAGAGCGCATACTTGATTTGCGTAAGTGTCTCCCTTTCATCAGGAGTCAAAAGCGGAGGAGACTGCGAGTCGACGAACATGATGACTTTATTGATGGCGTCTTCTGCTTCAGCAAGGTCGGGAATGGTGCTTCCGCTCGTGATAGGAGGGGCTGTCTGATATACAACAACTTCGGGAAACGTCCCAGGAGTATTACCATGTTCAGTCAAGGTGACTCCCTGCTGCGGCGGAATATGCGATTGGGCCGAAAGCTGGAGGGAACTCTGGTGCACGTCAGCGACGGGTGGGTCGTGGTGCCGGTCTTCCTGGGATGAAAACGACTGCTGAGATAGTACGTTGTGTTGTGACGCGGATGGGTGAGATGAGATCGGAGTATCGCTTGAGGGTAGGGGCTCTTGCTGGATCGTCCATATGGATGGAAGCGGATTGTGAGAAGTGGATGGCTCCGTTCGGGAGTGAGATGGTCCTGCCCCAGGTTGAGGCTGATTATCCTGAGAAGGATCGAGATCCTGATCGTCTTCCGATTCCATGTCATCATCGCCATCCTCTGCGGTAGTAGAATCTTGTCGAGCGAGCGCTTCAGACCTGGACTCAAAGGCAGGATTGAGAGGGGAAAGGACATTTTCATTGCTGCGCTTGCGGAGATGAATAGCACCGACGCCGCGCGTTGTCCGAAGGGTCTTTTGGGCTCCAAGCCACACTCCTTTGCGGATGTTGTGGCGATGTTTGAAATTTTCGACCCACCCAGAGCTCGCCTTGAATCTCTCGTCGGGGATCTGGAGATTTCGCGCGGTTTCCTTTGCTTTGTTGCGGATGAGAGCATCTGTCAGGAGTGTGTTTTGCTGCTTCATCTGGACGAGCCAAGTGACAAGCTCTTCTTCGACCTCGGGGAATTTTGACGGGCTGGTGTCCCAGCTTTAATGTAGAACGAATTAGAGAAGGAAGAGCTCACCGATGTTTGGCGACACGCATGTCGTCGTCCTCGGGGACGTTCATCCATTTTGTTTTGTGTTTGAGGATTTTGCTGATGGTACTGCGTTCGACGCCATAGCGGGCAGCGATATCTTCTTGGCGGGCATTCGGATTCTCCTGATGATATACGCAAATGGCCTTGCGGTCTACGTTGAAGAGACGTTGTTTGCGTTGCTTGGCCCGCGGAACGACCGGACCTACCGGCGGGGAAGGGAGTGCATATGCTGCAAAAGTCTGCGAATTAGGTGCAGTGGAGGTAGCAGATGAAATAGAAGTAAGGGCGGAAGCGACACTCAGAGCAGGAGAAGCGGAACGCGGATTAGACGTGGAGTAGGAAGATGCAGATCTGGAGTGCGCAGGATAAAGGGAGAAGGGGGAATAAGGAGAGCCAGAGACGGGGGTGGGGAGATAGCGAGGAGACGGGAGGGGTATAGCACCGCCGGCGGAGGAGAGAGGGTAAGTTGGAGCGCGATCCGGGGCATGCTGATAGCGGGCCGAATCGGTGGCGCTAACGGGTGTTTGGGGGCGAGATAGAGCACTGGCTGGAGACATGAAGTAGGTGGGCTAGAGAGACGGTCAAGCATGGAAAAAAAGGGGAAATGAAATAAATGGCACACCTCATCCGTGTCATGATGTGTAACGGATTGTGGACGGTCTCTGGTTATCCCAAGGTGGAGTGTGGATTGGGCACGTGCCTGGCGACGCGTGATACGCGTGGGCCCGATGCTCGGTGGTATCTGAGGCGGGATAGACAATGCGGGATGCATGTTTTCGTTTCCGCGAATAGACGGGGATTGTGGGTAGGTGGAGTATGCATGGTCGGGCGTATAGGATGCGGGTGACGTGACGTAGGCGTCGTTGTCAGCAGCGGTGAATACGGGGTCGGTCGGGGAGTGTTGCTGCTTTGGATGGGGTGCAAGCCAGGCGGGATTTGAGGGGGCGGGGTTGTGATTATCGGGAGAGGATGGGGAGGGGTAGACGGGGAGAGGATTAGCGGAACCGTACTGAGCGACGTTGTCCATCGGACCCGATGTGATACATCTGCTGGTGTTTTCCAGCGTCCTGTCGTGGTCGAGAAGACGTGCCAGGGCCGTCTTTGAGCAGGTTTTATACTATTTGACCGGAAACACGATCGTCCTCTGCTCGCTGTCCTGAAACCAGCCACTGGGCGCTCTCGCTCCTCGTTGTCACCGTCCTCGTCCAATCGGATCGCTCGCTCTAACCAAGATCTCTCTCAGATTCTTCAGATTCCCTCCTGCCCCTCTTGCCCAGTTTCTGCCGACAACTTTGTCCTTGTCGTCAGTGCCTCGTTGTATACCGTGCCCGAACAACATGGCCCATTAATCTTTCGCACGTCGCTCTTCGTCATACTGACCTCCCTATTATCATACCCATACCTTTCCTGGAAACTCTCTCGTCCCTCGACCTCGGAAATGAATCCATTCTACATTGATCGTGGTACTCTTCTTCTCTTGACTCCACATTCATCATGTTCTCCTGCACCGTCCTGTGGTTCGCCAATATATGGTAACACTCGGCCTCTTCCCCATCCATGCTCCTCCGGTCACGAACCTCTCCAAAATCAACCGCTTCTCAAATTACTTACCTCTGTTTCCCTTTCTCATCTACCACCGACGCTGTCTCGCAGCAAGGTACTGCCATCCCCTCCAAACTTGTTACTAGCTCTCTTCGATGTCTAGGTCCCCCATCTTCTTTGTCCTTCCCAGTAGCCTCGTGCATCATGCCCATTCTTAATATCAGATCGCCAGCATCTTACTGGCCTCACCTTGCTCATGATCCGAACAAACCTTTTTACGGCCTCGAATGACTGTGTGAATAAGCATCCTCCATTGGCTACTTGCAACGTTGGTCACCTGTTACCATCCGTGACCAGGCCTGAGATTAGCGTTTTACGGGGGGAAAAGTCAAGTCGCCGCGTATCCTTGTTCTGCAATTAGTGTATGTACAGCCTTTTGTTTGTTCTATTGATTTCTCGTCTTCTAGGCATCTACAAACACCCCTGAACGAAGAGTCTTCCATTTTGATGCGCGTGTTTTGTCGTCAAATAACGACTGCGCCCGATTCGAAGGACTTTATCGATTGGTTGTTTTTAATTGAATTCCCGGACCGCCACTCTTCGGGTAGTGGCTTGATGGACACAAACACCCAGATGGAGAAACCTCGCCGTCACGTTGATAAGTTACATATATAACCCCTCAGGATTGCACGGCGCTCGGCTTGTCCGGTCCACTGATTGTGTCGTGTCAAATTTCATTTAAGCGTACCCACTGACCTGATGGCGCATACAGGTTTCCTGTATATCTAAACGGTGGTGTCCTAGATGAGTTAGGGTATTCTGATTCCAATCACTACGAATGTAAACCACAAGGCAAGCGTACTGAGGGCGCAAGGGTGGTTGCAGTCGAAAGGGGCAAATCTAGAAAAGGCGGTGACAGCATCATGTGTGGTATACATTAGTAAGCTGTGCAATGTTGGATTATTTGGGAGAGGCGGGTTTGTCGGCGCTACGCATCCATAGCCCTGAGCGGTACATCTCGGAGAGCTCTCGGGACTCTTCGGGGGCGCTGGTAGCTTTTAAAGACACTGCGAGTCACCGCACAACGCTCTTCTGTCAACATCCATTCATACATGTCTACTTTGGTTGCTAGGTTTGCTGCACGTCAGCATTATTTAATCCTTCGGTCTACTCCCTTCGTCCGATGTGCCTACTCGCACGCTCCTACTCCCCGATTTGCAGGGCAGTTCCATACCAGGATAACCGATCGTAATTCGCTCACGAAGAAGCGTCCAAACGAGCAAGCGGACGTTGGCACAGAAGGATTCCATGCAAGTATGTCGTCGTTTCAAGCTTAATTGTGCCATGGAAGATTGTTGCTAATTATATGGTAGAGGACAAAAAGGCATCGCAATCGGCACTCTCTCTGGTCGATACGGCCGGCACAGTACCCCAGGATATTCGTGGTGACTGGGTTCTATTTCATCCCGTATACTCCCAAGAGGAGATGAAATCTGTAGAAGTACATCGCTATCTCTTCACCGTTCTGGATGCCATGCCTTATGTTCGCTGACGCTCTACCCATAGATCCTTCACAAAGAAGCAAAGACGCTTTCCGATAAAATTACTTACAATCTCGTCAAGTGGACAAGGCTGGTTTTTCGTTTGTTTGTCCACCTTGTGCTGAGTGTCGCGAATTAGATGGGGCTTTGATTTTGTTTCGGGATACAAGCACAAGTCTCTTCCCCAAAATCATAATATGAGCACAGAGGAGCTGAAGGAGAAGGGTTACATCCTCAGAGAAGAGGCTTGGCTATCACGAATCCTGTTCCTCGAAACAATTGCGGGTGTACCTGGCATGGTCGCTGCCATGCTCAGGCACCTTGGCAGTCTGAGACTCATGGTAGACGACCTGCTCCTTATTTCATTCCGGAACGCTAACCACACTATCTTTAGCGACGTGATTCGGGGTGGATCCACACGCTACTCGAAGAAGCTGAAAACGAGCGGATGCATCTAATGTATGTTTATCGTGTGCGTTTCCCTTCCAAGCCGACACATGTATACTGTCAAGGACCTTTATGACGCTCAAACAACCCACTTTGTTTTTTCGCGCACTGGTTCTGGGTGCGCAAGGCGTTTTCTTCAATATATTTTGTACGTACACATCATGGCCTCATGGCTTCGCCTCACCGCCGTTCTCAGTCCTCGCCTACATGGTCTCGCCCCGATCGTGTCACAGATTCGTGGGATACTTGGAAGAAGAAGCCGTCATGACATAGTAGGTGCCCGCTTGCACGAGGCAATTTTCAGATCGTTTGACCCGTTTCGTTTCAAGTACGAGATGCATCAAAGATATTGAGGCTGGCCATCTGCAGAAATGGGCTGACATGCCGGCGCCTGCGATTGCCATCGACTATTGGCGACTAGCTCCGGACGCCAAACTTCTTGATGTCATATACGCCGTCCGCAGCGACGAGTCGACCCACCGGTTCGTCAACCACAGTCTGGCTAATCTCGACCCGTCCAGAGACGTGAATCCATTTGCGTTTCGTGAGCCAGACATGTTCGTCAAGGGTACAAAACTAGGGTAAGTATTCCCGCTTCGCGACAATTCATGGACATCAACGATCCTTGCCGTAGGTTTGAGAGATCTGAAGCGGAGAAGTATGTCAAGGAGTCGCATGATATTCTGTCTCGCGCAACCCAGGTGTCGGAAATGAAGCATTGATTTATTGCAGGACATTCACCATAGGACATTTGTCAGTATACATCATCACGTCACCGCTCAGTACATTACCACCTACGTGTAGTAGCACGATAGTAAGATGCATCAGCAGCTTTGCCTTGCCAAGTGCTGGCACACCAACACGGGTTGTGACGTCACGGTCATGACTACTACTTCCTTACTCGCGCTTGGCTCTCCTGAGGGGATGTTTTCTCCACTCAATGACTGCTCTGAACCTTCAACGCACTTCTGAAATCCCAAGCGCATGGTCGGATGGTCACCGGCCCTGCCGACTGTTCATCGGGCCACTGCCAACGAAAATGCTGCCTGCCATGCACGAAGCGGTACAAGCTGCAGGGAGCGACGACGATTCCTTTCGTGCATCGTGCGCCTCTCCTGTGCGAGACGCCCTGGATCGCAACGCGTATGCTTTCTTCCTCCGCCAAGGTGGCAAACCGGAAGACTGGGGGGAAGAGGCGCGCGAAAACGTGTGCGACAAACTGATGAAACGATGGAAGGACTGTCCTTGGACGCGCGCTCTAAGACGTAAACCGCATCGTGGACATGGCCACTGGGTGGGCGTGACATTTGAGGTTGGTAGCATCCTTGGCGTTAGTGTGCTTGATAGCCACGCGCCTCCTATGACGCCGCCGGTGATTCCGGAGGAGCCATCCCAAGAGGAACTACACACTCTCAAGCCTGATGCATCGACAGCGGCACTCTCGTCTACTGGTCCGCGCTCTTACTGGACCGCACGATCTCAATTGTCGCCACCATCACCTGGACCGTCACGGGGTTCATCATGTTCTACCATCAGTCTACCCGAGCAACACCATGATGGCCAACTGCCCGCCTTTTCTTCTGGTTCTCCGCTCCTTGCGGCCGCTTCTGCGCCTACGTTAGCAACCGAATATGCATCTGGACAGGAGAACAAAGCTCCTAGGTCTATTTTAAAGCAACCCACGGGGACCTCGTCTGGTAAGCCAAGAAGAAAACGTCGCGGTGTTTTTCTTCTAGACCGAGGTTCCAAGGGCAAAGTACCGCTACGGCCCAAGCAAAAAAGAAGAGATGTTAATGACGCCGGTGCCAGGGAACTGCCTTTGGGGGATGAGCAGGTTGGCGAAGTACCCGTCTCTCCGACCGCTGTCCTTGCAAGAAGCGGAAATGAAGTCACCGAGTGTAGCGCTGGAGCGACTGCGGAGGAGACACCCGCACGAGAGTTTCCGGACGGCATCTTTCTTCGAGGTATTTCCACCCATTCGGGAATCATCTCCTCTTTGACCGTACCCAAGATAGAATGCTGGTCAGGATCTGCTATACCAAATCTGAATCTCTTTCGAGCGCCTTTGATGAAGCTCAAAATCGTCAAACAACGCATTTGCGCCATGAGGAATGCATGGAATTTTTGGTGGTGTGGAGAAAGGACGTGCTAGAGCTATATGAGGATTATGTGTGTCTTTACATCCCATCCCGTTTCTACCTCATTCATCACGTCGAGCAGACTATTCCTGGTAGAGAGTACATCACGGGGCATAAGCACCTCGCTTTCATGGTCCCCTTGGCTTCGGAGCGGACATCAGTTTCCTTGTACTCTTTTGTCGACCTCACCTTTTGTGTATTGTGTCCTCCAACGTCCATCCGAGAGCGACATCCAAGAGTACCCTCGCTCTTTGATCTCCAGAAGGAAGGTACGAACGTCTTTGTATTCAAAGCCAAAAGTCGGACCAGGGCGCGCGATTGGTTGTGGCATCTCTGGTGAGCATTGTTGAGTCAACTCGTGTCCTGCTTTGACGGTACTTTGGTAGGCATCATCTTGGCGGAAGGATTCCTCCTGCTATCGAGATCCGTTGCCCTGACGTTGATGTGTGCATTCGCTTGGAGGTTCCGGCGCCTGAGGTGACCAACCTCGACCGTGCATATGAAACCTTCAGCCACAAAAATATTATTGGCGTGGTTGAGCGTTTGTTGCGCTCTGACCAAGAATCCTCCAGGGTGGGCTGGAAGACTATCCTACAGAACGCATTACGTGAAGGAAAGAAGTTGGAGCTGGCATGGAGGTTTGGCGGGCAGCTCGATTGGGTGTTGCAGGAGCAGGATATTGAAGGTAACCCTAGGCCATGGGCCATTCTTTCTGGATTGTCTCTTTGGCAGGTTCGGCTCGGTGATCGCACTTTCTTTCCGCTGATATTCTGATTTCTTTTTGTGCCATTGACTAGGGGATAAAACCAGCTCACCTCGAGCTGCGCATTGCGGAACATTTTCCAGATAGTGTTCGCACTGAGACTAACAAGAAATTGTCCGAACCGCCTGCCATCGAAGGCTATCTCGACCGTATCAAGCAACAAGGTCGTCAACGCGTTTATCTCGTGACGCATGGCTGCAGCTTGTTTTCCCTCTTGCCAGCGGACGCTAACCCGCCACTCCCACCAAGTGCACACCTCTCGCGCCTCATATCAGGGCTAAAACCAGGCGTGGGGGAATATAGTCAAAGTCTCTTTGAGAGCGAGGTGTGGAGAGGTGCAGAGCAAATCCACATGGCGCATGGGACGGTGAACCTCCGAAACATTGGCACTGTTAGGAGAACATATCCTCCGCTGGCGCAGGACGACGGGGAGCATGTTGCGCAAGATGCAGTGGATGCGCGCGATACGGGCGAACACCGTCAGCGCGGACACCATCATGGGCAAGATCGCGCACAGCTACACCTCCGGCGAACGTTCGAGATCATCCTTTCGTCGGGTCAGGTCATACGATTCGAGGTACGCATGTGTACTGCGAATCTGCGTTCTGGATCCGACGGATTATTTTTAAAGGCGCCATCGGCCGTTGACTGCATTGAGTGGGTGACGAGGCTCCGTGCCCTCGTTGCGTATTGGTCCCACCGTCACGCTGTAGATGTCAGAGACGGGATGGACGTCGCGTTTTCAGTGGGTACGCTTGCTAGACCAACACCACGAACAATGAGATGTACTCATCATGCGTCCCCGCCTGAACCGCCAATGAGCTCTGAACCGCCTGTGCTGATGTCCTTGTATAATTGGTGTCCACTAAACACGTGTAGGAGTATCGTCAAAGCGGGAAGAGTATTCACACGAGCGGGATTGAGAGGACAATACACGTCAGAATCCATCATAACTCACGCACATTTAACCCATATTGTTCTTTTTAGGCTCGTAGAAATGTTCATTGTAGCAGGCAGATTAATCATGTTCAACGTGTCTCCGACTTCGGTCCTGAATCATCGCAATCCCAAGGAGATTGTACTGCAAGATGCCTACGTTTGCTCGGGTTACTTTGCTGCGCTTGCGCTCCGACGATCCGAGTACAATCCCGAGTCGGTCAACGCGCGACGGTATGGCGATGGTCTCGAGACAGACGAACGGGAAGAAGATGAGCTGTTCGTGATTTGGCATCACAAGACACCGGCGCCGACTGCGTCGCTGGGGAGACAGGCAAACGTGCCAGCCGGTAGCCTCCAGCCGACACAGCCCGTGCCTCGTCTTTCTAGGAGCAATCTCAAGCTGATAGTGTTCAGGGCGAGAAACAGGGTAGAGCGGGACGCGTGGTGTTGGGCGCTGGGCTGCGAGATCGAAAAGGTCGTGAGGAACAATAGGAGGAGGGAACAAAAGCTGAGGGAGACAGGAGAACTGGTCCAGCTGTCATCGAGGGGAGGTATTTAGTCGAGATGTCATTCTACTTTTATGGGGACTTGCGCAAGTACTTTTACTGGACTATATGTGATCACAGGTATAGGAACTAGGATTTTTTTTTGTCCGCATCAGTGATCGGATAGCAAAATCTGCTTACCTACAGGGGTATACGATACCTCGATCACAATGGTATACTTCACTCTATGACTTCATCATCGTCTTCCTGGCCTTCTTCTTGCTGTCTTCTTTGCCTCCTTTCTGCCACCTTGATCCTCTTCTCTAGCTCCCTATCAATTTTGAGGTTGTCCACTGTGATCCATTTGTTACAGCCAGATGCAGGACAGGCTTTTCCACCTCTTCCAGCCCCCTTTAGAAATTCTTGAATAGCTGCACGAGAATAAGAGTGTCCACAAATTTTACTGCGCGATAAGATTGTCAGACGGTAACAATGGAGGAAATGGGTCACGTACGACGTCATAGGATCCACCAAAGTCGTGAGTGTGATAGGGCACTTATAATCCTGAGTGACACCACCGACTTCTAGATCATCTTCGTCCTCGCTGGGATCACCATCCTCTGGGGCATATGATTAATGATATGTTCTGATATATTACTCCAATATATACCTCTCGGGACGAAATCGTTAATGGGGGGGATCGCTGCACCTGGATTTTGTACTTCCTGAGTATCCAATGTCAATTTATGTCATATAAGGTTGCGGGGGAGACAAACATATATTCTTTGTTTGAATTCGACATATGGCTCAGTGGAAGCATACTTTTGACGTGTAGTCTTGTTCTTATACTCGTCCACTCGCCGCCTTACTCCCTTTTCGTACGTTTCAAGCACATTATTCTGTAGAAAGAACAATGGAGATGGGAGAAAAAGCATAAATACGGCAACGTACCACCACCTCGCCACGCATAAGGGACTGGTGGAGATTACTCAACGTATCTTCATGAGAACGCATCTCGTAGTCAATATCGAGGAGCCTTTTCATGATGGAGTCGACTTCGTCTAGTGCCTATGATATCGGATGCCTCGTTAGCGACATGCCCCCGACGGGGGGGGATGAAGAAGCCCACCTTCTCGGCTTCGTCGGCTTCCATCACGTCTGCAAGCGAGATTGCAATGTCCTTGATAAGCCGAAAGGAGCTCTGATGGATTTGCTTTCGGATCATCTCCCAGTCTTGGGCAATACCATGGAGCTTTACACCCTCTTTCTTATCTAAAGGCTGGTCATGAAAGTTTTCGATGTCAATCCTGTCGTTGCCGTCGTCATCGTTCGAGGGACCCGCCGCGGAAGTCTGGGCAACACCGCGGGAGATTGTTGACTTCTTTTCCTTCTTCACCGTAGTCTTCTTGCGGATTGGCTGCGCGTCCATGTCAGAGTCCCCATCGTTGTCGACATCGTCTGCGCGTCGCTGGGAGGGAGCCTCTTCCTCCTCTATATGATCCGACGAGGGTGCTCTACGAGCGCGTCGATGAGAGGACCTTGCGGGCATTGCGTCGATCCGTGAAGATCTAAGACAACTTGGAGCGCGACGCGACTATATGGAACTCTAGGGCAGGCCTGTACGCGGTGTTAGATTCTCACGGCTAGGGAATGTAACGAGTAGAAAGACTAATAGGCTTACTGCGTTAGTATGTTTTCCATCTTTCGCGGTCTACCCAAGGCATGTTCGCTTCTATCTCCCGTGCTCGCCCCATCGCGAGCATTCAGCGCCTCTCCATTTCTCTCCGTCACTCTCAATCAGGCTATGCGACGAAAGAAATCTTTGAGAGCCAACCCGCCAAAGTCTCCGCTCCTTGACAATTGTCCGCAGAAAAAGGGTGTCTGTACCCAAATCTTCATCATGAAACCCAAGAAGCCGAATTCTGCCAAGCGCAAGGTCGCTCGTGTCAAATTGTCCAACGGGAACTCGATCATGGCGTATATACCTGGAGAAGGCCATAATTTGCAGGAACATAGCGTGGTCATGGTGCGTGGCGGACGTACACAAGACCTGCCCGGTGTGAGGTGTGTCCGAGGCTCGATTTTGTGAATGGGCTAAGAGAACGAATTGAGCTGTTCCCGTTGTAGATACAAAGTCGTCCGGGGTGCGTTAGACTTTGGTGGCGTCGTCGGTCGGACACAGTCGAGAAGTAAATACGGAGGTACTTACACTGCATTTGTTGTTGTGACTGAAACTTATCCTCTCCCTAGTCAAGAAGCCAAAGAAATAGTTGCTGCAACAGTTTTCAGTTGATTGATCTTATTTCGTTCTCTCTTCGAAGGGCTGAACGGCACTAGATTTCACCTTCTAGTCAGTTTTGTGCACAATGTTTCTGAGCAAACAAGTCCAGTAAACGCCATCTTGGGAGTATCAGCAGTTCGCATACTCTTTCTGTTGTGACATGCATGGTGAGGGCCATTGTCTTTCTCTACAGTGTCAATGTCCCGGGAATGACATGTATGGCTATTCTACCACTGGCATTCCGGCCTTCTCTGAGAGTCTCGCGGTGAGGGAGCTGGTCTTCCCTCTGAAGGCTAATGTTACTTATATTTGCGCACTGAACTATGTGAACGATTGGTCGTTGAACCTGACAGTGTCACTGAGAAAAGCAAGCATTGTGAATCCGATTCATTAAGTAGTTGTGGTCATCAAGTCACCAGCGTTTTTAGTCCTTACAACTAGACTAGACATGCGAATAATTGGTCCATTAGTTGTGGCTGTGTCGAATACTTGTACGCGTTTGACCACTGAAGGTCATCAGTTTGCTCGTCCATGTCTTACATCCTCCAACCGGCACGTTCTTCCTGTGCACTACGTGCTTTCCAAAAACTGCGGTGGAATTCAACGCAAGCTACTCCACAGCTGACTTCTTCTGCTGCCCCGGCATCAAGTTCAGCCGTAAAATCTCAAAGGCGACCTCATCTGGGCATTCAAGTAGACCCCAGCCATGGTCTCTGGGCCTTTTTCCGGAAAAAGGAAATGGATGGAGTCATAAAACATGAAACACTGGAGGCTAGAGAGTCGCTGACTGAATCGGGTGCGTTGTCGTCCTGGCTCCATTTAATGATGTCCCTTTCGCTCGGTGGGCTAACTTTCCCCCCCTTGGTTTGGTAGGGCGACCCTGGCATGCTGCCGAACTGAGGAGAAAGAGCTTCAGGGATTTGCACACTCTCTGGTATGTTCTTTTACGCGAGCGTAACTTGCTCGCAACCCAGCGGGAAGAGGCAAGGAGAATGGGTGTACAAAACCCAGAGTCACTCGCTGCCCCGACGATGGATCGAATGGTCGGTCGTTCCCTTATCTTTCTACCTTGTTTTGTCTGGACTTACAGCCTGTTCGTGCTCAGTGCCGCAAGTCGATGGCACGACTCAAGTTTGTTCTCAATGAACGGCGACTGCATTATGAAAGGTTGTGTCAGGAAGGGGTCGTGTCACAGGAGGAGCTGCTCAAGGTTCCGGAATCTCCGAAACCGGCTCATCGCATAACACGGAAGGAGAGGATGACAGCGCGACGCAAGGCAGCGGCCTCGTCAAGCACTTTGTCGGTTTGACGTTCAGTCGTACTAGACATGTTTAATATAACCCTGGTTTGGGTATAGCTAATTATTTTGAATGTGGCGTCTACACTGGTCCCAATCGACCATGGCCTGCGAGATCTGGCAATCTTTGATAGATGGATTTTCGTACATCTCTATTTGTCGCTTTCCTCGCCTGAGGAGGTGCTCGATGGCGGTAACGTTACGAGGGGACACGGCATAGGCCTGGGTGTGGAATGTATAGCGAACGAAGAGGGTAAACTTTGGCTGGGATTGCGGTGGTTTCGAGCGAGCCATGCGGAGTGCTCTGGATAAACGTATGAGCAAGAGTAGTAGAAAGACAAGGACGATGCTCGCCGTCTGTAGAGAGCAAGGACTTCTTTCTGCAGTCCTGATTTGCTGGATGACATGACTTGAATGTAATTTCCTAAACGGGCGAGGGAATCCATCTCGCCAAGGTTCGATTCGGACCCCTCGACACCGCCGGCTAAAGGACCGAACTACCAAGCTGGCTGACTTTTTTGCTTCATACGTATGATCACGTTCAGCGGGTGTCGTGGGTCAGGTGGAATATCCCGTCTGTGGCATGGTACCGTGGGTCGCCACTTTTCTGTGACCGTCAAGGTTCTTTCGGAGGTTGGGACGTCGAATCCAACCGAGCATTGCAAGAATCTAGTCCGAAAGCATGACTATGAGGGATATCTGACCTCGCAACTCTACCCCCGGCAACATCAACCTGCATACTACGCTCTGAGAGCCTTTTACGTGCGTTCATTCGTTGGACAAACGGATTACTGATGTAATTGTTGTCCTAGATCGAGTTGTCCATGATAAAAGAGGCTGTTTCACAAACGGCACTTGGACAGGCTCGGTTCGTGTTTTGGCGCGATGCTGTGAAAGACATCTTTGCTGTAAGTCACACTCTGGGTGTTGTCGGATTTTATGAATGTGCTTTCAGAACAAGCCTCCGCGGCATCCCATCGCACTTGGATTGTATGAGGCCACACAAAGGAGTCACCTAGCGCCGTATCACTTTCAGAGGATTATCGAAGCGAGGGTCGGTTTGTGCGTCAGACTCTCCGCTTTCTCAGGAATGATGTTGTGTAGGAACAAGAATTGCACGCTCAGTCGCACCTGACAGTGGCGTCGATGACCTCCGACGCTGAGTCTACAGCCTCGACCTTTCTGTACCTCTTACTTTCATTATTGGATCTACCATCCGCAACATTATCACACGCCGCGTCACATGTTGGAATAGCCCAATCGATCACGACGCTCCTGCGCGCCTTTCCGTTTCATGCATCCAGAGGGAGGATAGTCATTCCAGCCGAGATCACTGCCAGGCACGGCGTCAACCAGCAGGAGGTATTTGACAAGGGCAGGTCGAGCAAGGCGCTGGAAGACGCGGTGTTCGAGCTTGCGACGATTGCCAACGACCACCTGCTGACGGCCCGGGGTGTGTTCCAGGAAACAGGAGACAAGGTACCGGAAGAGGCGATGCCGGTGTTTGCTAGCGCAGTACGTCGAGCGGTGTAGGTGGTGAAGTTTGCGCTAACTGTGGACAGATCGCGGTCAGATCCATTCTGGAACGGTTGGAGGAGGTGAACTTTGATGTGTATGACAGACGATTGCAAGTCCGGGATTGGAAGTTGGCCTGGCGAGTCTGGAGGGGTTACTATAACAAGTGTTTTTGAGCGTATGCCAGCATATGTAATGATCACAAACTACATAGTCTACTCTGCTCGTTGCTGGTATACGGGGTCCCTCCCTGCCCTGGAAGGTGGGCGATGTATTCACATTTAGAAGTCCGATAGTTTACAAGCCTTTGAGTAGCGTTGCGCAACGCTTGACAGCAGACCACCACCCTCCCAAACAAAGTCGGCTCTCTCCGTAGCCATCCCATTACCCGATTCCCCTTTCACTCTCATGGACCGTCTCTGTGGTACGTCTCCCCGCCCTCACACCATCCCCAGCTCGTTTCCTTACCCCCATTCCCAGACGACATCATCCAGCTCATCATCTACGAACTCAACGACCCCACCGCCCTCACTCTCACCTCCAAGCGCTTCCGCCGCGTCTCCAGAGATCCCTATGTCCGCGCTCGCTATTTTCTTCATCGCTATGGTCACACCGATGCCATGTTCTGGGCTCTCGGCAGAGGGAGGGTGTTGGACGAAAAGGTCATCGACGTGCGTCTCTTCCACCACGCCACCTGTCTTACCGCTCAATATATGCGCCCCATTCCAGATCCTGGTTTCAAGCGGCGCCTATGTGTCTCGTTACCTCATCCAGGTGGCCATTCATCACTACTTCCGCTCTGCAAGCCACTTCATCAAGACACAATGGGTCAGGTCCATATCTCTCGCCGTGTTCACGCACTTTATGAAAATTGCCTCGACGCTGTTTCATGAAATACCGCTCGGAAAGAACGAAGACGATGGTTACATTTTCCATTCCTTTCTCAAAGAGAGCAGGCTCCCTCAGGATTTGAAAAGTACAAAGTGGGAAGACGTTCGCGAAATTTTGGACAAGTACAAGGTGTGCTTTCTTTAGGATCAGTGCCTCTCGTTGATTTGTGACACCGTCTAGTTTATTCCTTTTAGCATGAAGGTGTGCCGTTTCATTCTTTATCTTTCGGTTCCCTCACCATTCCATCAAGGACCCTTTGATGGCTCAACTACCGATTGCACTTGCCATCGAGCCAAGGCTACTACCATTTGCGGAGGCCAATGGCTTCAGGATGGATCCAAAGGTATCTGAAAACTTGATCCATTCTCCAAATGCTCACCATGTACGACGGATCAGTATCGTGACTTTGTGTTCCGTAAAATGTTTGAAAAACAAGCGCTTAATAGCGGAGATCGAACTGATGATATCGTCCGGAATGTTCGGGAGCTGAAACGCTTGGATCCAAGGTTATTTTAGTTTCGTTCTCAATGCAAGATGGGATGTTCATCATCTAACCGGACAGGATGTTTTTGAGTCGTACGGTGGCGGCAGAAATATGCATGGAAGCCAAGAGCAACGAGTCCGCATATCGAGCCCTCAAGTTACTTGATCGTTCAGGAGAACTCTTATTCAAACTGGGGTAAGTCATCTTGATCGATCTCTCCTCGTTTGGCTTCTTATCGTTATAAGTTCCGTCGTAACTGAGTTGATGAAGGTGAGGCTGTGAAGCGACACCGTAGAAGGAGTATATTCATGTTCCTCTTTCCAGCTTTTCGTGAAATCACGGTCGATCACATCCCTATACACCATTAATGTCTTGCGTCAGCTCTACATGGATTTCCCCAGTACTAACCCAGTAGTCCGAGTTGTTATGCTGTTGACCATGTGTCTGCCTGATGGCACGTGGGGGCTCTCTCCCTCACCTGAGGCTATCACCGCCTTCCACAATAAATTGGAAGGAATCGGCCTGTTACCGCTAATGCGGGAGGATTTGTACAATATTATGATCAATCCTTTCGTTGAGAAGCACACTCTTCTGCTCGAGTATGCGAAAGAAGAGATGCGAATGAGTGCGAACGACATGAAGGATCTCGTGCAAGACGTCGCGATCAAATGCTTGGAGATCGGGAGCAAGGTAAGCACATCGCTTCGCATAGTGTGACAGCTCACGCTTTCCAGGGCAAAACTCTGCGGAAGCTCGCAGAAGGTTATTCTCTTCATACTGCGCTTGCAGATGCTACTGTCAGGCGATACTCGCTATCATTGAATGACCTCCCCCCGGCGGAGGATGAAAAGGCATGTACCGCCTATGAAGCACCTCTTTGTCGAGATTTCAGTAACCTGAAGACGTTCCGAGCCAACTCGAGTGGGTCATCAAATCAGACTTTGGGTGGATCTACCTCCGTTTCCGGCGAATCAGCTGAAGTCAACAATGTGGAGCTGGAGGGCCAGGAGGAAGACCCTCGTGAATTTGTCGAGGAACTAGAGGAAGCGCCTACAAGTGGCGACGGTCCTGACTTGGTCTGTAGTTGCGTCGCATGCCAGTGTTCTTGTGTTGAGCCGCCTCCAGGGTACTATAGGGCAGGATACATTGTCTGCGATGATCCGTCAAGATGAGATGGCCCCCACTCGATATCGCCGACGGTCCTACTATAACATTTTCGGTGACGTAAATGGAAAACTGGACTTCCCCACGGGTAAGTGCCGTCTAGGTGAATTCCTCAGGCAGCCGTATTCATGGGTCATCAGAAAATATACCAATTGGTAAGTGGGTCAAGGAGCACTTCGACTCGCACAGTCCTATGATGGCGGTATTCATGACTCATGCTATAATCAACAATAATACGGCGGTACGCTTAATGTTGGTTCCCGTGAAAATTCACCAACAAAGTACTTCTAGCTTCTTCATGTCTATCTTTCATCGGCTGGTACAGGCTATACATCCATGTCAACCCACGTTCCTATTACTCTCAAGCACTTCAAGTTACTCGCGCATCTAGGCCGAGCACCTGTGGGTAGCATGGTCTCCAAAGCTTCGCTTTGTTGTTAAGTAACTATTGACAGAACTGGTGTCTCTACCATGAAATCGAGCTCGGGGCTGAGTTCTTTTTCAGCGAAGAAGACTATCTATCGAAACAAGCCCGTCCTTCAGACGCTAAGCGTTCCTGTAAATCCCGTGCCAAGTTAAATGACGTCAAGAAAGAAACTAGTCCTCCAGCTCTGCCTCAGTCAACGTGTAGCGCGAAATTGTCAACTGTGTCGCATGCAAGTCCTTCTCGAATATCTCGCAGGCGTCCCAGAAGATCCGCAGCCGCGACCGTGACATCTTATATCGTCCCAAATTCGGATGATGAAGCAATCGTAGAGGACGACGGAGAAAACGCAATGACGGCTCTTTTAAGCATGCAAGCAAAGAAGCGGAAAGTGGAGTCGAACCTCCAACGGTGGATCAAACACTTGTCCGCCCTTCTCGTGGATGAGCAACGAAAGGCATCACACTCATTTTGCTGATTTTGCCAATACACTGACCACGGTAATATAGTACAAGGAGAGGCGAAGACGACAGGACAGGAGTAAGGATGGCAAACGGCGAATCATGAAGGTGAATGTTTTTTTTTTTTTGGCTAGGACCCGTCGACGAGCTGAATGATGCATGGTTGAAGACTGAGTTCCACAAGTCACTCGTCATCCACCTCCGCACGCTACGCAAAGTCGATCTCGATAAGCGGAAACAACTTTACGGCTCTGATGTCGCAGAAGAAGATCACAGTGACGATGATGATGATGATGAGTACCAAAACGTGCGCGTCTCCAAGCGACGTCGCATAACCTCGTGAGCATACAGACATGTGAAGTAGAAGCATTGTTCATACGTTACACTATCATTGTATCCATTCACTCCGTAATATTCTTTGCTAGATTCATCCTAATAACTATCATTGTGCAGATCACTCCGGCGGTGCCATCTGTTGTATATCATTATCATATACGTTCATGGCGGATTCGATTCCGCAGGCAAAAAATTGCAGCCGTTCGTTAGCATTGTCGAGTGTCCAAAGATCTAAGGACATGAGCCAACGGAGTCTGTCCAGGGCATGGAAGGAGAAGGAAACATTACACTATGAATGTAAAATCCTATATCCATCCAGAGAAATATCATCGAGCTAATCTTACATGAATTACATACAATGAGAGGTAATGCCCGTCATATCCAGATCTATCTCGACCATGTCACTGGTTGCTCGTCTTTTCCAACGGTGACTGTCCCCTTAGTAAGTCGTCCCTTATACTGGTTTTCAAGTACGACAGCTCGCCAGGTGCAACTTTAATGCAGCACCCAACTGGAGGAGCCCCCGTAGCGTGGGGTAAACTATAATTCGCCATTGAGTGTCATAGTTACGTTGATCACCGTAGGAATGGTATGCCAAAGCGCCCAACTGTACGCGCCTAGTGGATCCCCGTTCCTTATACAAAAGTCCAGAATGCTGGGCGAGAAATGTTTGGCGTTGAGCGTGGTCGCAAAGTAGAAAAAGGATGATTCGTCGGTACAGTTACTCGCAAAGGGAGACGTGACCCTGCGGAGAGAGCTGATGATATTCCGGGCCCACTGGTGTCCCGTTGAACGCAAAAAGCTGCTGGGAATCGCGGTCGTACTAAGGCAATACAAGACGTTCGAGTTTGGAACGGCACAGCAGGTCGAAGAAGTCTGCAGTATCGTCAGATGAGCCAGACTTGACCGTGGCAGCAAACCTCTGTCCTGATAGTAGTGACTGGGCAGAATCTTTATTATCTGGAACGCTCGGCAAGCAAGGGTGCATTATGGCTTCGGCGTTGATGATAAGCACAGCACAAAGTTACAATCAACTTCAAGCTGTTCACCTCAGGCTAGAAGAACCCCGATCGGTCACAACAGGCCTGGGTCAAAAACCTAGTAGGTGTGAGAAAGCAAAAAAAAAAAGAAGGTAATACCATTCACATCGAGTCGCACCATCATTGACCCATCTGATGATTGGTGAATTTGCCTCCTTCAAATTCTCACCTTACTATACTCATACACCTTTCCCAGGTTTATGCTCTTTGGACTTGCAATCTACGACACTCCAAGTGTGGCAGAATGACATATCTTGGCAGTACTGAGAGACTCGAAGTGGTCACGGTTGGAAGGAAGTACTCGGAAGTTGATTATTAGCATACCTGAATTACCGCCTTTGCTTGCCTTTTATATACCCGGGGTTGAGCATTTATTACAATTGAGTATAGTAGATGTTAGTCCCGATGTTGTATTTAGAATGCCGATTTAATATAACACGGACCGTGGGAGAAATATTCCTCTTTGACGTAGTAGCCGAGCCCAACCGTGAAACTGTAAGACGACAACCTCTTGCAAGGCTATGGAGGGCTTGTTCTTCAACGTGCGTCGCGACTTATCCTTGAAAGCTTCAACATACTAGAGCTCTCTCATATAGGTCAATAGTGGCTTTCTGGAGGGAATTGTACGCGGTCACAAGGCTGGCATCCTAAACCAAGGTCACTACGCAAGCTTGACACAGTGCGAGACTCTGGAAGGTATTGCGCCAAAGATCCTGCCATGTTTGCATCAGAAGTATTTAATTTGCCTGCAGATTTGAAGACTCAGCTTTCTGCGACCGATTATGGGAATTTCCTCGCAAACGAACCTTCGTCACTCTCGACGACCACGATCTCTGACAAGGCCACACAAATACTCGTCGATCAGTTCAATTTCATACGCAGTAACGCTGTGGAACCGTTGTGCAAGTTCCTTGATTATATCACGTCCGTCATCTTTTACTACTTCCCGGAGGGGGTCCATATTCATGATTGCTCAGGTACGGCTACATGATCGATAATGTCGTCCTATTGATTACCGGAACTTTGCATGAGAGGGACACACATGAGCTTTTAGAGCGCTGCCATCCCCTCGGCGTCTTTGACACAATGCCAGCTCTGTGCGTTGCAACCAACGTCGAGGAACTTTACCATAGCGTGCTTGTGGAGACTCCTCTAGGTGAGTGCACATCACAGAATATAAGCAAATTATTTATTTGTACCATCGTGCAGCCCCTTACTTCCGCGACTGTCTTTCTGCTGCTGATCTCGATGACCTCAACATCGAGATCGTCCGTAACACTGTCTATAAGGCGTATCTTGAGGATTTCTACAATTTTGTCGGTACCCTGGGTTCACCGACGTCTGACATCATGCAAACCATTCTTGCTTTTGAGGCAGATCGGCGAACCATCAACATTACCATCAACTCCTTTGACACTGAGCTGACCAAAGAGCAACGTGCAAAGCTCTTCCCCGCAATCGGTAGATTGTTCCCAGAAGGGAACAACAACCTCGCAAAGGCGGACGACCTCGAGCAAGTTCGATTGGCCTGCGATAATATTTCAGAGTACCGCTCCTTCTTCGACAATTCGGCATTGGCTCAGACCAATCACGATGTGGGAGATCTGGGTGTTGCAACGCAACTAGAAGACCGGTTCTTCCGAATGGAGGTACATCTAAACAAGCAGGCTTTCATGCAACAATTCCAGTATGGCGTGTTTTATAGCTACATAAAACTAAAGGAACAGGAAATACGCAACATTACATGGATAGCAGAATGTATCGCTCAGGATGCCAGGGATAGAATACAGGACTTCATACCAATCTTCTGATCATGCCCAACGTTACTCACGTGTTACTCTTTGCATAATAAGATTTGGTGTGTCCGTGTGTGATTTGGCCTGCTCTGTGAAACGTAGCGTATTGAAGACATTCGACATCATGACACTTGTAACCGAGTGGTGGCTACCATTGCGGAAGCGGTGGAATGTCGACAGAAACCCTTCTCATGGAACGCAATCACCAGCTCCCCGTTTTCCTCGATACAAGTGTTGGTACTCGAGGTGCATTCAGACAGTGTCCTACTGAGCGTGCCGCGTACGCTCGGTACGGGAGAATAGATTCTTTCCTTTTCCGTGACCCTTGTAGCGAGCCTCTCTTTCATCCAAGGACCGGCGCTGCTAAAGCAACATCCACCCGCACCCGAGCACGTACATTTTCCACCAAGAACAACGGGAAGATTGTCAGCATCTACAAGCTGCAAGAGGACTTCTTTGTAGTCCTTCCCGAGGATGTTGACTTTCTCTACGGTTTCCTTGGCGAGCCAAGGTTTGACCATGGACCAGATGAAAGTGAACGAAGATGGAGCGTTTATGATAGCAAGTTGACCCATCCTATCAACGATAATATGATCAAACGAAGAATAAGAGGGGCTTAGATGGGGAACGCACGTCTCAGGATAATAGTCCTGTGATACTTGGAACGACATTTGGGCGAGGGCTTTTACTTGCCAGAATTGAGAGAGACTGTACATGGCGTCATCAGAATGTACGTTTATGACAGTGTACAACCTACATAAAGCCCTTGAGATCAACGATAACGAGGGATTGCCCGATGCGACGACCTGCTGCGCGGGACGCAGCTGGCAGAACCTCGCGAGTGAGGGCCTCTGCGTTCACCATGATGAATTCTATGAGCTTTTCTGGCGGAACATGCTTGTAAAGTTCCGGAAGGTTTAAACCGCCGAAATGCTGTATGTTCACCGGCCGTCCTTTCTGTTCCACGTGAGACTATTCATCGCGCATAGATCTGACATCTCGCTTACCTTGTCCGTCTAACACAGCGGAAGAATGAGGATAGCCCATCTGAGGTGAAACGACGAACGTACCTTGTGGAAGTACATTGACCACGATTTGAATACCTCTTCACGGTCAGGATACTCGAGCCATAGACGTCAGATCCAACTAGCGCTACATAGCACAGCGGCTCACGTCAAATGGGTCCATCCTGTTATAGAGTTCATCTATGCCAACCCTTGACACAGATTTCCTCCAGAGTTGACAGTTCCTGATCATTTTCTTGGACTCATTAAGGTTGAACCTGCGTGCTCGTAGAAACCGACTGCGGTATAGATCCAACGCATGTATACATCGGATCAGTTGCCTCGCACATCATAAATTAGTGAGCTAGACTCACAGTAATGTTGCATAATTTGTACCGATGGAATCACCGTGGTGCAAGATGCCCTCCGCGAACAGTTGCTCACGGAAGGTTCTGAGGATATTGGCTTGCTGAAGGGTGAGAGTTAGAGACTCCGAGTCAGAAATCGACATGATAAAAATCTAGAGAGGTAAAAAGAGACAAAAGGTAGCCATTGAGCATGCACTAGGTCGCGCGGGAATGGTTTCATTTGCCACTTGGACTGTATCGATCGGGTGGCCGGATGAGAAGGGTCCTACAAATCATTTTCGCACGTCGTCGTAAGCCCCCTAAGACAGTCCGAGCATTCGTCATCATGCGCGTCACCGATTGCATGGCTCAGCGGCCTAGTTCACTTGTAATCTGACTCAGCGATCGATATCACTTACGAAACTAGAGGCCATGTTCAAGGTCCTCTCCGAAACGTGTCGAGCGTTATCTCTTATCTTAGAGTGACCATTTCTTCTGCCACGGTTGTCGGTAGTTCTTTGCCCAGAATTTGATGCGGTGTCCATTTCTGTGACATGTGTTTGGTTGGCCTCCGTGGGCAGTAGCCTGAGGATAAAGATTGAAGACAGCTCAGAG
This sequence comes from Austroboletus festivus, assembly GCA_038088875.1. NCBI lineage: Eukaryota > Fungi > Basidiomycota > Agaricomycetes > Boletales > Boletaceae > Austroboletus > Austroboletus festivus. The sequence goes on along the minus strand of JBBPJU010000140.1, from coordinate 2,113 downwards.
CCTGATAAGGAAACGACAATCCCCACGTGACCGGATAACCCTGGCATAGGCACTTACATGAAAATACCCTCTTTTTTTCGCCGAACTCCTCCGCCCATCAACCTTATATGACGTTGCCTTCATCGAACGATAATTGAACGAGATACCTACCAGCTTGAAAATCGTCACATCTCAAGGGACCAGACACACTTAGCAGTACATCAAAAATACTCTTGGGGCGTCCGTGTCCAGTGAGAGACCGAGTTGTTTTCACTTAAGCATTACAAATGAATCTCTCAAGAGGCGAAGGTTTCTCCACAGTGGGATAGTTATGTACGTGCAGCACCGTGGTCATTTCGTCGCATACGCCTATTTAGTTCGATTCGTGCTCAGGGCACATGTCTTTTTATCATCTTGGGCGAAATGAAGTCGTTGATATGTACTTGGGTGTAGGTCCACAGATTTGTTTTCGTCAGCTAGCTCCCTGGCCGTCGCCTTCGACATCAAGGATAAGTTCACACTCCCTTTCTTCCCATTCTTCGCAACCAATCGTTCCCGGTATGCCTATCGATATCACTTGGCAAGAATTTTCGACAGCGCGTTCGACCTGCCTCAAGCGTGAAGAATTATGAGATAACATTCCCCCACAGGTACAGGTTCGGCTTACCACGAACAAATAGGGCAAAGCTTCACCCTCTCCGCAGTATGGAATGACGCATGCGGAATTCTTGTGGCAACAAGGTAATATACAAAAGTATGTATTTCGTCCATTGACCTATAAGATTCGGGCGTGCTGTATGGCTTGTATCACACTGAAGCTGATGAGAGTGGACATTCACAAGACGCGACAGGAACACCGACTATACCGTACGCGTCTCCGTTGATGCTCGGCAGTGGTCAAGTTATTACTCATCAACGCCGCCAAAAATGAGAAGAGCTAGAATAGGGGTTCCAACGTTGCGACAGACCACCATGTACATCACCGGACTTCATTGGTCGATTCCTTCGTCTCAAGTAGTTGAGGGTCTAGTGGTCCTTACTACCGCCGATTCCTTCAGATATCTTTTGTGGAAGTCAAGGACATCAAGGGTCCCTGCAGAAGAGGACAGCCTCCTCATTCCAGAATCTGCGTCTCGTTCAGTTTTGGACAAACTCGCTGTTCCAATGCAGGCAATCACCGCGCTGCTCCCCCCTGTAGTTTACTGTACCGCCGTGCTGTTGAACGATTTCCGACAGCCAGCTTGGGTATCTATGTTTGCCTTACCAAATGGCATCGTCCGACCAGAGTTGAAGACGCCGCTTCGGCTTGTGGCGTGCGCTGCTGGATTCTCTCTGAAATTTGCTTTAGACGGGATATTCAGGCACTCTGATGAACGTCGACGAATGATAGGGGTAAGCCCCCGTCCTTATCCCCACGCGGCTGATTTTTTAAAATTTGGGTTTCAGCGTTGCGAAAAACCCAAGTTGATTCAAACTGGGCCTTATGCCACTGTACGCCATCCAGCGTATAGGTGGGTGATCTATCCTGAAGTTGCTGAAGTTGCTGAAGATGGTTGACCCACGTGAACTGTTAAAAGCGTGATGCTCCTCCAGCAAGTCTTCTACTCTGTTATGTATTGGTCTTATGTGCCTCTTGCATCCCTTGGTGTTTTGACCGGTGTTTTCGCGATAAAAATGCCTATCGAGGTGTGATATCTAATCTGGATGAGCATGTTGCACAATAAGCTGATGAGATTGTAGGAGAAGATGGCGCAGGATGATGACGTCACCGGAAACGACTACACCGAATACATGAAAAGCACTCCAGCTAGGATCATCCCGCACATCTGGTAGACATTGAGGGGTCATTTTCTCTATCTCCACAAGGCAAATAGTACAAAGGGAGCGACAGTGACGGTTTCTTTGTTTCATCAACTGTCGGCTACATCGTACGTTGCTGCTACTCGTCTGCTTGTAGCTTCAATGATTTCTGGGATATCAATACTAGTTCTTTGACTTGCTCTAACCCCATGCCAACGAGTGCCTGTTTCCCACCGACTGATGACCTAACGTCGTCCATGACTGCCTTCACGCCTCTCCAGCCGAGACCGGTCCATTCCGCGACCAACTTTCCATTGAAGTTATTCTTCAACCA